>JALIZH010019820.1:0-279457 GCA_030522465.1 Rhipicephalus appendiculatus | reverse complement strand
GTGCTCGCGGCCGTTTCGTTAGCTTGATATACACCAAATTTGGTATTAATTGACATGACTGTATCACGAACAGCTAGCTATAACAGCTTTTAGCTATAAACCCAAGTCATTATTTAGAACCACTTACAGCTCGTAGAACCCGGCATCGTCACGCTGACTCTTTAACACCTTATCGTGCAAGAACTAATCTTTTCAAATAGCCTTCTTTCCACGCACCATAACAGATTGGAACAACCTACCTTTTTCATGTCTTTCTAACGCCGATCTTTTAGAACATGTAATCATTTGACCCTGCAGTCATTCTTATGCTATATTTATACCTTCATTAATTGGTTATCTCGTGTTCCCTGAACCCAGTCTAATAAACTATTACAACAACTTCTGGAAAGGGTTTATTTCTTTATTTTTTTTCTCACGTGTATGTGAGTATCTACATATCACACGCTTTTATTAACGTGGCTTTAACTTGAAATATGTGAACATTTTACGTTTGACTATATTTTGGTGTCTACTTTTGGTTTTTGGCTATTTTTGGTGTCTACATTTCGCATTGTTCCTTCTTAATAATTGTACGGTATTCGCCTTCCTTCTTTTCATGTTTGTTTTTGTTTTATATTTATTAGTGTTATTTTTTGCTCATTATGTATTATTGACATTTTCTAATGTTTGTACGCGTTTCGCGTTGTTTAAATGCATTTCTTTGTACATTCGCCCCCTGCTTGGGCCCCTTTTTGGGCCTGCAGTATTTTGTAAATAAAAAGAATAAAAAAAAATGACAAGTGGTAATATGAAAATCATGACATGACATGAGCGACATGACTTAACACCAAATTTGGTATTGAGTGACATGACTGTATGACGAACATAAATGACAAGCCGTATAATGGAAATCATAACATGTCATGAGCGACATGACTTGCATTCCATGCTCATGCTACGCTCGCGGCCATTTCGTTAGCTTGATATACACCAAATTTGGTATTGAGTGACATGACTCTATGACGAACATAAATGACAAGTCGTAATATGGAAATCATGACTTATCATGTGCGACATGACTGTATGACGAACATAAATGACAAGTGGTAACATGACTTGCATTCCACGCTCATGGCGCGCTCGCGGCCGTTTCGTTAGTTTGAGATACACCAAATTTGGTTTTGTGTGACATGACTGTATGACGAACATAAATGACAAGTGGTAATATGGAAATCATGACTTGTCATGTGCGACAGGACTTGCATGGCACCCTCATGGCACGCTCGCGGCCGTTTGGTTAGCTTGATATACACCAAATTTGGTATTAAGTGACATGACTGTATGACGAACATAAATGACAAGCCCTAATATGGAAATCATGACTTCATGAGCGACATGACTTGCATTCCACGCTCATAGCGCGCTCGCGGCCGTTTCGTTAGCTCGATGTACACCAAATTTGGTATTGAGTGACATGACTCTATGACGAACGTAAATGACAAGTCGTAATATGGAAATCATAACATGTCATGTGCGACATGACTTGCATTCCACACTCATGGCGCGCTCGCTTCCGTTTCGTTAGCTTGATATACACCAAATTTGGTATTCAGTGACATGACTGTAAGAAAACGTAAATGACAAGTCGTAATATGGAAATCATGACTTGTCATGTGCGACATGACTTGCATGCCACGCTTATGGCGTGCTCGCTGCCGTTTCGTTAGCTTGATATACACCAAATTTGGTATTGAGTGACATGACTCTGACGAACATAAATGACAAGTCGTAGTATGGAAATCATGACTTGTCATGTGCGACATGACTTGCATGCCACCCTCATGGCGCGCTCGCGGCCGTTTCGTTAGCTTGATATACACCAAATTTGGTAATAAGTGACATGACTGTATGACGAACATAAATGACAAGCCGTATAATGGAAATCATAACATGTCATGAGCGACATGACTTGCATTCCACGCTCATGGCGCGCTGGCGGCCGTTTCGTTAGCTTGATATACACCAAATTTGGTATTGAGTGACATGACTCTATGACGAACATAAATGACAAGTCGTATTATGGAAATCATGACTTATCATGTGCGACATGACTGTATGACGAACATAAATGACAAGTGGTAATATGGAAATCATGACATGTCATGAGCGACATGACTTGCATTCCACGCTCATGGCGCGCTGGCGGCCGTTTCGTTAGTTTGAGATACACCAAATTTGGTTTTGAGTGACATGACTGTATGACGAACATAAATGACAAGTGGTAATATGGAAATCATGACTTGTCATGTGCGACAGGACTTGCATGCCACCCTCATGGCACGCTCGCGGCCGTTTCGTTAGCTTGATATACACCAAATTTGGTATTAAGTGACATGACTGTATGACGAACATAAATGACAAGCCCTAATATGGAAATCATGACTTCATGAGCGACATGACTTGCATTCCACGCTCATAGCGCGCTCGCGGCCGTTTCGTTAGCTTGATATACACCAAATTTGGTACTGAGTGACATGACTCTATGACGAACATAAATGACAAGTCGTAATATGGAAATCATGACTTGTCATGTGCGACATGACTTGCATGCCACCCTCATGGCGCGCTCGCGGCCGTTTCGTTAGCTTGATATACACCAAATTTGGTATTAATTGACATGACTGTATCACGAAACTAAATGACAAGTCGTAATATGGAAATCATGACTTGTCATGTGCGACATGACTTGCATGCCACCCTCATGGCGCGCTCGCGGCCGTTTCGTTAGTTTGATATACACCAAATTTGGTATTAAGTGACATGACTGTATGACGAACATAAATGACAAGCCGTATAATGGAAATCATAACATGTCATGAGCGACATGACTTGCATTCCATGCTCATGGTACGCTCGCGGCCATTTCGTTAGCTTGATATACACCAAATTTGGTATTGAGTGACATGACTCTATGGCGAACCTAAATGACAAGTCGTAATATGGAAATCATGACTTATCATGTGCGACATGACCGTATGACGAACATAAATGACAAGTGGTAATATGCAATTCATGACATGTCATGAGCGACATGACTTGCATTCCACGCTCATGGCGCGCTAGCGGTCGTTTCGTTAGTTTGAGATACACCAAATTTGGTATTGAGTGACATGACTGTATGACGAACATAAATGACAAGTGGTAATATGGAAATCATGACTTGTCATGTGCGACATGACTTGCATGCCACCCTCATGGCGCGCTCACGGCCGTTTCTTTAGCTTGATATACACCAAATTTGGTATTGAGTGACATGACTCTATGACGAACGTAAATGACAAGTCGTAATATGGAAATAATAACATGTCATGTGCGACATGACTTGCATTCCACACTCATGGCGCGCTCGCTTCCGTTTCGTTAGCTTGTTATACACCAAATTTGGTATTCAGTGACATGACTGTATGAAAACGTAAATGACAAGTCGTAATATGGAAATCATGACTTGTCATGTGCGACATGACTTGCATGCCACGCTCATGGCGTGGTCGCGGCCGTTTCGTTGGCTCGATGTACACCAAATTTGGCATTGAGTGACATGACTCTATGACGAACGTAAATGACAAGTCGTAATATGGAAATCATAACATGTCATGTGCGACATGACTTGCATTCCACACTCATGGCGCGCTCGCTTCCGTTTCGTTAGCTTGATATACACCCAATTTGGTATTCAGTGACATGACTGTATGAAAACGTAAATGACAAGTCGTAATACGGAAATCATGACTTGTCATGTGCAACATGACTTGCATGCCACGCTCATGGCGTGCTCGCGGCCGTTTCGTTAGCTTGATATACACCAAATTTGGTATTGAGTGACATGACTCTGACGAACCTAAATGACAAGTCGTAATATGGAAATCATGACTTGTCATGTGCGACATGACTTGCATGCCACCCTCATGGCGCGCTCGCGGCCGTTTCGTTAGCTTGATATACACCAAATTTGGTATTAAGTGACATGACTGTATGACGAACATAAATGACAAGCCGTATAATGGAAATCATAACATGTCATGAGCGACATGACTTGCATTCCATGCTCATGCTACGCTCGCGGCCATTTCGTTAGCTTGATATACACCAAATTTGGCATTGAGTGACATGACTCTATGACGAACATAAATGACAAGTCGTATTATGGAAATCATGACTTATCATGTGCGACATGACTGTATGACGAACATAAATGACAAGTGGTAATATGCAAATCATGACGTCATGAGCGACATGACTTGCATTCCACACTCATGGCGCGCTCGCGGTCGTTTCGTTAGTTTGAGATACACCAAATTTGGTATTGAGTGACATGACTGTATGACGAACATAAATGACAAGTGGTAATATGGAAATCATGACTTGTCATGTGCGACATGACTTGCATGCCAGCCTCATGGCGCGCTCGCGGCCGTTTCGTTAGCTTGATATACACCAAATTTGGTATTAAGTGACATGACTGCATGACGAACATAAATGACAAGCCGTATAATGGAAATCATAACATGTCATGAGCGACATGACTTGCATTCCATGCTCATGCTACGCTCGCGGCCATTTCGTTAGCTTGATATACACCAAATTTGGTATTGAGTGACATGACTCTATGACGAACATAAATGACAAGTCGTAATATGGAAATCATGACTTATCATGTGCGACATGACTGTATGACGAACATAAATGACAAGTTGTAATATGCAAATCATGACATGTCATGAGCGACATGACTTGCATTCCACGCTCATGGCGCGCTCGCGGTCGTTTCGTTAGTTTGAGATACACCAAATTTGGTATTGAGTGACATGACTGTATGACGAACATAAATGACAAGTGGTAATATGGAAATCATGACTTGTCATGTGCGACATGACTTGCATGCCACCCTCATGGCGCGCTCGCGGCCGTTTGTTGGCTTGATATACACCAAATTTGGTATTAAGTGAAATGACTGTATGACGAACATAAATGACAAGCCCTAATATGGAAATCATGACTTCATGAGCGACATGACTTGCATTCCACGCTCATAGCGCGCTCGCGGCCGTTTCGTTAGCTTGATATACACCAAATTTGGTACTGAGTGACATGACTCTATGACGAACATAAATGACAAGTCGTAATATGGAAATCATGACTTGTCATGTGCGACATGACTTGCATGCCACGCTCATGGCGTGGTCGCGGCCGTTTCGTTAGCTTCATATACACCAAATTTGGTATTAAGTGACATGACCGTATGACGAACATAAATGACAAGCCGTAATATGCAAATCATGACATGTCATGAACAACATGACTTGCAGTCCACGCTCATGGCACGCTCGCGGCCGTTTCGTTAGCTCGATGTACACCAAATTTGGCATTGAGTGACATGACTCTATGACGAACGTAAATGACAAGTCGTAATATGGAAATCATAACATGTCATGTGCGACATGACTTGCATTCCACACTCATGGCGCGCTCGCTTCCGTTTCGTTAGCTTGTTATACACCAAATTTGGTATTCAGTGACATGACTGTATGAAAACGTAAATGACAAGTCGTAATATGGAAATCATGACTTGTCATGTGCGACATGACTTGCATGCCACGCTCATGCCGTGCTCGCGGCCGTTTCGTTAGCTTGATATACACCAAATTTGGTATTAAGTGACATGACAGTATCACGAACATAAATAATAATAATAATAATAATAATAATGTTTATTTTTCATCAATACATTTGATGAAGGACAGCTGTAGGTAAAAGCTGCTCTCCGAAAGAGGCAGCTTGACAAGGGCCCACAGCCACCTTTGAACACGACAGAAGTGGCAACAGTCAGCAATATAAACTCAAATAACATGCAACAAAACAATGCAAGGCTAAATTAAAAAATAAATAAAATAACAACACTAATAACAATATAGCAACTGCAAAGAACGATCAAAAACTGAACATATGTATTTCGCGCAATTGGGTCTGTGTAGAGTGGAGGAAATCTATGCCAGCTTTCATGTATTTATTAAGTAGCGTAGGAACTATGTAGGATAGCTTATCTTTGGAGTAGTTTGTTTTGGAGGTTTTTATTTTCCACATTTCCTTATTTCGTGTATTAAACAATGTAATGTTTGGCTGTAGTTGGGAAAGGTCATGCAAAAAATGCCGACTTTCTTTCGCTTCACGCCTGATCGCCAATGCCAACTTAAAATCGTAGAGGTGATGGACGGGTAATATTCCAGCCTGCCGAAACAATTCGCCCGTGTGAGCATCATACGGTAAGTTAAAAATGATTCTAATGCACTTCTTTTGCATCAAGTACAGTTTTTGCAAGTTCGTGTTAGTTGTAGTCCCCCCATACCAAAAAAACAATAGGTGAGATGCGAATAGAAAAGTGATTTATAAAGTAAGAGCTTTACCCTATATGGTAGTACCATTTTGCGACTGTACATCATACCCACCACGCGTGATAATTGACCTAGCACACTGTCGATATGGTCGTTCCAAAGAATATTGCTTGAAAATGTCACTCCAAGAATTTTTATATGGTTCACTAGCTCAATTTGAGTATCGCCATACCTAAGATGCAGATTTTCGTTCACAGGCTTATTTTTTGGTCGAAATAGAACAGCCTTTGTTTTGCTTGTGTTTATGTTTAAATTATTAAAGCATGACCAGAGCTTAAGTTTCACAAGAATCTGGTTCATTTTTTCTTGAAGTGTGACACTGTCTTCAGCCGAAACAAATATACTGACATCATCGGCATATAAGACGTATTTAGCATCCTGATTAATACGAATTAAGTCATTTATGTAGGCTATAAAAAGAAGAGGTCCAAGGATGCTTCCCTGTGGCACACCCTTAGTAATAGGCTTCAGCTCCGAGAACTTTCTGTCTATTTCCACTACCTGTTTTCGATATTTGAGGTAACTTTTAATTAAGTCTAGCGGATGACCACGAATTCCATAGCACTGTAACTTTTCAAATAACGTAGAATGCTGAATGTTATCAAAAGCCTTGCTAAAATCAACAAACATACCGAGTACGACATGTTTGTTTTCAAATTCGGATAATATGAACTCCTTTTGCTTTATTAATGCCATTTCCGTAGATCGGTGTTTTCTGAAACCAAACTGAGTGGGCGAAATCACGTTGTGTTTTTCTAAGAATTGATACAGTTGACGATGCATAAGTTTTTCTAACCCTTTCGAAAATACTGGCAGAATAGATATGGGTCTGTAGTTTCGAATATCATTTCTGTCGCCCTTTTTAAATAAAACACTGACTTTTGCTATCTGCATTCTTTCGGGAAACATTGCACATGAGAAACAAAGGTTGAATATATGAGTGATATAAGGGAGAAGGATATCTAGCACATACTTGATGGGTCTAATCTGTATACCATCAACATCACGAGAGGAAGTGTTTTTAAGTTGCGAAAAAACGGAATAAACATCTTCGTCTACTACAGGCTCAAAAAATATGGAGGATGAGTTTGGATCAGGTAGAAATTGAATAAACTCCCTAGACATTTTATCATGTGTGTTTTTAACCAAGTAGTCATTGAATATATTTGCAAGTTCAACTCCCGATATGTCGCGCCCGTTGATAGTCAAATTCTCTACACCTGCCCGCGTTGTACTCCGGTTCAGAAATAAGTTCAGCTTTGTCCATAAGGCGTGAGTCCTATCTGCGCTGGTTTCTATTTCTGTGTGTATGTAGTGCGATCTGCGCTTGCTAATTTCTTTATTTAACCGATTTCTGTAGACCTTATACTCTTTTAGAATGTCAGAATTTCTATTTACAAGAAACTTGTGATAAAGTTCATTTTTATGTTTAATTTTGTTCAGCAGGTCCCGGGTCATCCATGGCTTACGGGTTTTCTTGTTCAAACGAATTTGTTTTTCGGGGAAGTGGCGTTTATAAATATTTAAGATTTTGTCTAGGAATGTATTGTAGGCTTGCTCTACGTTTTTCATCGAAAGAATCTCATTAAGGCTACTACTAAGCAATTCATTTCTAAAAGATTCTAGGCTGGACTCAGAGATCTCTTGAATGGTTACCGTCTGTTTCTTACGTTCTCGCAAGGTGCTTTTTTTTAATAAAGAGGATGATAGGAAGATGATCACTAATATCCTCAGACAAAACTCCTGCAAGAATGTTACTACTGTTGGCATTTGTAATGAACAGATCTAGTAGAGTTGCACTCTTTTCTGTAATCCTGGTCGGTGAACTAATAGCATTGTTAAAGCCATTTGATACAATAATTGTATTCATATTTTGTTGTGGTGTAGTGTTGCCTAACATATCAATGTTAAAGTCCCCTCCCGATACCAAAAAATATGCATTGTCAGAAGAAAAACGCAAGAGCTTCTCATAGAAACAAAAGAAGCCGTCAAGGTTTCTGTCTGGTGGCCTATAACACACGGAAAAAAGATATTTACCAGAGCGAACTGTAAGCATTTCAAAATCATCACATGTAACACAAAATTCAGGAAGCAATTCACAATGCGTGCCTTCCTTCAACAGTAACATAACACCGCCCCCCACGACGCGTTGGGCGATTTAAACAAAAAGACTGATAAGAGGAGAAAGGGAGCGCGCCATCCTTATCCTTGCGCCACGTTTCAGTAAGTAATATGACGTCGAACAAGAATGAAAATTCATGAATGAAAAATTGAAGATCGTCTAGTTTATTTTTAAGAGAACGAACATTTAAATGCAAACATTTCAAGGATCTTTTATGTTCAGTGGAGCCGATAACATTTAGTTCTTGCGAAAGAAATACATGATTATTTGTTTCATCCATCACGAAAAGATTTGCTAGTGTTCGCAGTTGACCAGAACAACATTATGCGGGAAAGTCGTTCGCGTTTCGCACAAGGACAGGGCGCTCTCCATTCACCCTGCGCACAAACACTTTTCCATTCCTGTGCCACGCATACTGAAAGCCATTCTCTTTTGCCCATTCTTTCGCTACATTAAGCAACTGCCTGTTGTGACTGGTCATGTTTTCCAACACAGTCACTCGACAATTATTGTCTCTCAATTTGTGCCGGTTTTCTAGCCACTGGTCCCTAACTGCCTGCCTGGTGTACCTCACAATTATACCTGGAATTTTTCCTGGTCTCGCTTGCAAGCGATGGATAGCAGCAACTTCTATTTCTGGGAGTCTTGGCACACTCATCACGTCAGCCAAGGTGTTCACTTTCTGCAGTAGGTTCTCACTTTCAGTTACCGGGATTCCGTGAAATTCCAAATTTAGCTTTCTGTTTCGCCACTCAAGGTCATTCAATTCCGTTTGTAGCGCATTCTTCTCATCTGAATTTTTTTTACATTGCATTTCAATGACGTCTACTCGTTTTTGAATGCCCTTAGTCTGCGTTTCTTGCTTTTCCAATCGCTCTAGAACCTCATCATACTTTTCTGACATCATCTGAACAGCCCTTTCGATATTTGACACAGTCTCCTTCAATGGCATCAAGCCGTCAAGTTTCTGGTTTATGTTACACAAAAGTAGTCTGACCTCAGCCATTTCATTCATCGCAGCCGCATCCGTCTGAGCCGCTTCGTTAGCTTTCGTAGCCTTACAGGTAGGACACGCCCACTTCTGTCTGGCTGCTATGCTTTTACTTCTGTATTGTTTTTCTGTGAGGCTCGAGCAGGCTCCGAAATGGTAACAAGCAGAACATTCCGCACACTGAACTGCCAGATCGGGTGAGTCAAAACCCTTTTTACAGGAGAGACAAACATCTTTCACCGACATTACTGCACAATTTGACAAAATGCGTCGCGACAACAAAGGCAACAATTGCAATGATGGCAGCAGCAGCAGCAGCAGTAGTACAAATTTAAGAGAAACGCTCTGAAGCGAACTACCAACCTGCGAAAAAGCACAGTTGCAATCAGTCGTACGTTCGCTGTGCCGCCGCTGCTGCCGACTACGAGGATGCACAAAGTGTCCAGGTTATATCTGTTTTGCAGAATGATTCGCAGCGCCCCGCAGAAGCACAAATCGATGAGCAGTCAGTGGTCCAACGTAGTGTCTGCGCAGTTGGGGAAACTTTGAAACACTTCAACCAGGCGCCGGGTTTCTTGACATCTGCGAAAAAGCACAGTTGCAATCAGTCGTACGTTCGCTGTGCCGCCGCTGCTGCCGACTACGAGGATGCACAAAGTGTCCAGGTTATATCTGTTTTGCAGAATGATTCGCAGCGCCCCGCAGAAGCACAAATCGATGAGCAGTCAGTGGTCCAACGTAGTGTCTGCGCAGTTGGGGAAACTTTGAAACACTTCAACCAGGCACCGGGTTTCTTGACATCTGCGAAAAAGCACAGTTGCAATCAGTCGTACGTTCGCTGTGCCGCCGCTGCTGCCGACTACGAGGATGCACAAAGTGTCCAGGTTATATCTGTTTTGCAGAATGATTCGCAGCGCCCCGCAGAAGCACAAATCGATGAGCAGTCAGTGGTCCAACGTAGTGTCTGCGCAGTTGGGGAAACTTTGAAACACTTCAACCAGGCACCGGGTTTCTTGACATCTGCGAAAAAGCACAGTTGCAATCAGTCGTACGTTCGCTGTGCCGCCGCTGCTTACAAGTGGTAATATGAAAATCATGACATGTCATGAGCGACATGACTTAACACCAAATTTGGTATTCAGTGACATGACTGTATGACGAACATAAATGACAAGCCGTATAATGGAAATCATAACATGTCATGAGCGACATGACTTGTATTCCATGCTCATGCTACGCTCGCGGCCATTTCGTTAGCTTGATATACACCAAATTTGGTATTGAGTGACATGACTCTATGACGAACATAAATGACAAGTCGTAATATGGAAATCATGACTTATCATGTGCGACATGACTGTATGACGAACATAAATGACAAGGTGTAATATGGAAATCATGACATGTCAGGAGCGACATGACTTGCATTGCACGCTCATGGCGCGCTCGCGGCCGTTTCGTTAGTTTGAGATACACCAAATTTGGTTTTGAGTGACATGACTGTATGACGAACATAAATGACAAGTGGTAATATGGAAATCATGACTTGTCATGTGCGACAGGACTTGCATGCCACCCTCATGGCACGCTCGCGGCCGTTTCGTTTGCTTGATATACACCAAATTTGGTATTAAGTGACATGACTGTATGACGAACATAAATGACAAGCCCTAATATGGAAATCATGACTTCATGAGCGACATGACTTGCATTCCACGCTCATAGCGCGCTCGCGGCCGTTTCGTTAGCTTGATATACACCAAATTTGGTACTGAGTGACATGACTCTATGACGAACATAAATGACAAGTCGTAATATGGAAATCATGACTTGTCATGTGCGACATGACTTGCATGCCACGCTCATATCGTGGTAGCGGCCGTTTCGTTAGCTTCATATACACCCAATTTGGTATTCAGTGACATGACTGTATGAAAACGTAAATGACAAGTCGTAATATGGAAATCATGACTTGTCATGTGCGACATGACTTGCATGCCACGCTCATGGCGTGCTCGCGGCCGTTTCGTTAGCTTGATATACACCAAATTTGGTATTGAGTGACATGACTCTGACGAACCTAAATGACAAGTCGTAATATGGAAATCATGACTTGTCATGTGCGACATGACTTGCATGCCACCCTCATGGCGCGCTTGCGGCCGTTTCGTTAGCTTGATATACACCAAATTTGGTATTAAGTGACATGACTGTATGACGAACATAAATGACAAGCCGTATAATGGAAATCATAACATGTCATGAGCGACATGACTTGCATTCCATGCTCATGCTACGCTCGCGGCCATTTCGTTAGCTTGATATACACCAAATTTGGTATTGAGTGACATGACTCTATGACGAACATACATGACAAGTCGTAATATGGAAATCATGACTTATCATGTGCGACATGACTGTATGACGAACATAAACGACAAGTGGTAATATGCAAATCATGACATGTCATGAGCGACATGACTTGCATTCCATGCTCATGGCGCGCTCGCGGTCGTTTCGTTAGTTCGAGATACACCAAATTTGGTATTGAGTGACATGACTGTATGACGAACATAAATGACAAGTGGTAATATGGAAATCATGACTTGTCATGTGCGACATGACTTGCATGCCACCCTCATGGCGCGCTCACGGCCGTTTCGTTAGCTTGATATACACCAAATTTGGTATTGAGTGACATGGTTCTATGGCGAACGTAAATGACAAGTCGTAATATGGAAATCATAACATGTCATGTGCGACATGACTTGCATTCAACACTCATGGCGCGCTCGCTTCCGTTTCGTTAGCTTGTTATACACCAAATTTGGTATTCAGTGACATGACTGTATGAAAACGTAAATGACAAGTCGTAATATGGAAATCATGACTTATCATGTGCGACATGACCGTATGACGAACATAAATGACAAGTGGTAATATGCAATTCATGACATGTCATGAGCGACATGACTTGCATTCCACGCTCATGGCGCGCTCGCGGTCGTTTCGTTAGTTCGAGATACACCAAATTTGGTATTGAGTGACATGACTGTATGACGAACATAAATGACAAGTGGTAATATGGAAATCATGACTTGTCATGTGCGACATGACTTGCATGCCACCCACATGGCGCGCTCACGGCCGTTTCGTTAGCTTGATATACACCAAATTTGGTATTGAGTGACATGGTTCTATGGCGAACGTAAATGACAAGTCGTAATATGGAAATCATAACATGTCATGTGCGACATGACTTGCATTCCCCACTCATGGCGCGCTCGCTTCCGTTTCGTTAGCTTGATATACACCCAATTTGGTATTCAGTGACATGACTGTATGAAAACGTAAATGACAAGTCGTAATATGGAAATCATGACTTGTCATGAACGACATGACTTGCATTCCACGCTCATGGCGCGCTCGCGGTCGTTTCGTTAGATTGATATACACCAAATTTGGCATTGAGTGACATGACTCTATGACGAACATAAATGACAAGTCGTAATATGGAAATCATGACTTATCATGTGCGACATGACTGTATGACGAACATAAATGACAAGTTGTAATATGCAAATCATGACATGTCATGAGCGACATGACTTGCATTCCACGCTCATGGCGCGCTCGCGGTCGTTTCGTTAGTTTGAGATACACCAAATTTGGTATTGAGTGACATGACTGTATGACGAACATAAATGACAAGTGGTAATATGGAAATCATGACTTGTCATGTGCGACATGACTTGCATGCCACCCTCATGGCGCGCTCGCGGCCGTTTCGTTAGCTTGATATACACCAAATTTGGTATTAAGTGAAATGACTGTATGACGAACAGAAATGACAAGCCGTAATGTGGAAATCATAACATGTCATGAGCGACATGACTTGCATTCCATGCTCATGCTACGCTCGCGGCCATTTCGTTAGCTTGATATACACCAAATTTGATATTGAGTGACATGACTCTATGACGAACATAAATGACAAGTCGTAATATGGAAATAATGATTTATCATGTGCGACATGACTGTATGACGAACATAAATGACAAGTAGTAATATGCAAATCATGACATGTCATGTGCGACATGACTTGCATTCCACACTCATGGCGCGCTCGCTTCCGTTTCGATAGCTTGATATACACCAAATTTGGTACTGAGTGACATGACTCTATGACGAACATAAATGACAAGTCGTAATATGGAAATCATGACTTGTCATGTGCGACATGACTTGCATGCCACGCTCATGGCGTGGTCGCGGCCGTTTCGTTAGCTTCATATACATCAAATTTGGTATTAAGTGACATGACCGTATGACGAACATAAATGACAAGCCGTAATATGCAAATCATGACATGTCATGAACGACATGACTTGCAGTCCACGCTCATGGCACGCTCGCGGCCGTTTCGTTAGCTCGATGTACACCAAATTTGGTATTGAGTGGCATGACTCTATGACGAACGTAAATGACAAGTCGTAATATGGAAATCATAACATGTCATGTGCGACATGACTTGCATGCCACCCTCATGGCGCGCTCGCGGCCGTTTCGTTAGCTTGATATACACCAAATTTGGTATTAAGTGACATGACTGTATCACGAAAATAAATGACAAGTGGTAATATGAAAATCATGACATGTCATGAGCGACATGACTTGCATTCCATGCTCATGGCGCGCTCGCGGTCGTTTCGTTAGTTTGGGATACACCAAATTTGGTATTGAGTGACATGACTGTATGACGAACATAAATGACAAGTGGTAATAAGGAAATCATGACTTGTCATGTGCGACATGACTTGCATGCCACGCTCATGGCGTGGTCGCGGCCGTTTCGTTAGCTTCATATACACCAAATTTGGTATTAAGTGACATGACCGTATGACGAACATAAATGGCAAGCCGTAATATGCAAATCATGACGTCATGAACGACATGACTTGCAGTCCACGCTCATGGCACGCTCGCGGCCGTTTCGTTAGCTCGATGTACACCAAATTTGGTATTGAGTGACATGACTCTATGACGAACGTAAATGACAAGTCGTAATATGGAAATCATAACATGTCATGTGCGACATGACTTGCATTCCACACTCATGGCGCGCTCGCTTCCGTTTCGTTAGCTTGATATACACCAAATTTGGTATTCAGTGACATGACTCTAAGACGAACATAAATGACAAGTCGTAATACGGAAATCATGACTTATCATGTGTGACATGACTGTATGACGAACATAAATGACAAGTGGTAATATGCAATTCATGACATGTCATGAGCGACATGACTTGCATTCCACGCTCATGGCGCGCTCGCGGTCGTTTCGTTAGTTCGAGATACACCAAATTTGGTATTGAGTGACATGACTGTATGACGAACAAAAATGACAAGTGGTAATATGGAAATCATGACTTGTCATGTGCTACATGACTTGCATGCCACCCTCATGGCGCGCTCGCGGCCGTTTCGTTAGCTTGATATACACTAAATTTGGTATTGAGTGACATGACTCTCTGACGAACGTAAATGACAAGTCGTAATATGGAAATCATAACATGTCATGTGCGACATGACTTGCATTCCACACTCATGGCGCGCTCGCTTCCGTTTCGTTAGCTTGTTATACACCAAATTTGGTATTGAGTGACATGACTGTATGACGAACATAAATGACAAGCCGTATAATGGAAATCATAACATGTCATGAGCGACATGACTTGCATTCCATGCTCATGCTACGCTCGCGGCCATTTCGTTAGCTTGATATACACCAAATTTGGTATTGAGTGACATGACTCTACGACGAACATAAATGACAAGTCGTAATATGGAAATCATGACATCATGTGCGACATGACTGTATGACGAACATAAATGACAAGGTGTAATATGGAAATCATGACATGTCAGGAGTGACATGACTTGCATTGCACGCTCATGGCGCGCTCGCGGCCGTTTCGTTAGCTCGATGTACACCAAATTTGGTATTGAGTGACATGACTCTATGACGAACGTAAATGACAAGTCGTAATATGGAAATCATAACATGTCATGTGCGACATGACTTGCATTCCACACTCATGGCGCGCTCGCTTCCGTTTCGTTAGCTTGATATACACCCAATTTGGTATTCAGTGACATGACTGTATGAAAACGTAAATGACAAGTCGTAATATGGAAATCATGACTTGTCATGTGCGACATGACTTGCATGCCACGCTCATGGCGTGCTCGCGGCCGTTTCGTTAGCTTGATATACACCAAATTTAGTATTGAGTGACATGACTCTGACGAACCTAAATGACAAGTCGTAATATGGAAATCATGACTTGTCATGTGCGACATGACTTGCATGCCACACTCATGGCGCGCTCGCGGCCGTTTCGTTAGCTTGATATACACCAAATTTGGTATTAAGTGACATGACTGTATGACGAACATAAATGACAAGCCGTATAATGGAAATCACAACATGTCATGAGCGACATGACTTGCATTCCATGCTCATGCTACGCTCGCGGCCATTTCGTTAGCTTGATATACACCAAATTTGGTATTGAGTGACATGACTCTATGACGAACGTAAATGACAAGTCGTAATATGGAAATCATAACATGTCATGTGCGACATGACTTGCATTCCACACTCATGGCGCGCTCGCTTCCGTTTCGTTAGCTTGATATACACCCAATTTGGTATTCAGTGACATGACTGTATGAAAACGTAAATGACAAGTCGTAATATGGAAATCATGACTTGTCATGTGCGACATGACTTGCATGCCACGCTCATGGCGTGCTCGCGGCCGTTTCGTTAGCTTGATATACACCAAATTTAGTATTGAGTGACATGACTCTGACGAACCTAAATGACAAGTCGTAATATGGAAATCATGACTTGTCATGTGCGACATGACTTGCATGCCACACTCATGGCGCGCTCGCGGCCGTTTCGTTAGCTTGATATACACCAAATTTGGTATTAAGTGACATGACTGTATGACGAACATAAATGACAAGCCGTATAATGGAAATCACAACATGTCATGAGCGACATGACTTGCATTCCATGCTCATGCTACGCTCGCGGCCATTTCGTTAGCTTGATATACACCAAATTTGGTATTGAGTGACATGACTGTATGACGAACATAAATGACAAGTGGTAATATGGAAATCATGACTTGTCATGTGCGACAGGACTTGCATGCCACCCTCATGGCACGCTCGCGGCCGTTTCGTTAGCTTGATATACACCAAATTTGGTATTAAGTGACATGACTGTATGACGAACATAAATGACAAGCCCTAATATGGAAATCATGACTTCATGAGCGACATGACTTGCATTCCACGCTCATAGCGCGCTCGCGGCCGTTTCGTTAGCTTGATATACACCAAATTTGGTACTGAGTGACATGACTCTATGACGAACATAAATGACAAGTCGTAATATGGAAATCATGACTTGTCATGTGCGACATGACTTGCATGCCACGCTCATGGCGTCGTCGCGGCCGTTTCGTTAGCTTCATATACACCAAATTTGGTATTAAGTGACATGACCGTATGACGAACATAAATGACAAGCCGTAATATGCAAATCATGACATGTCATGAACGACATGACTTGCAGTCCACGCTCATGGCACGCTCGCGGCCGTTTCGTTAGCTCGATGTACACCAAATTTGGTATTGAGTGACATGACTCTATGACGAACGTAAATGACAAGTCGTAATATGGAAATCATAACATGTCATGTGCGACATGACTTGCATTCCACACTCATGGCGCGCTCGCTTCCGTTTCGTTAGCTTGATATACACCCAAATTTGGTATTCAGTGACATGACTGTATGAAAACGTAAATGACAAGTCGTAATATGGAAATCATGACTTGTCATGTGCGACATGACTTGCATGCCACGCTCATGGCGTGCTCGCGGCCGTTTCGTTAGCTTGATATACACCAAATTTAGGTATTGAGTGACATGACTCTGACGAACCTAAATGACAAGTCGTAATATGGAAATCATGACTTGTCATGTGCGACATGACTTGCATGCCACACTCATGGCGCGCTCGCGGCCGTTTCGTTAGCTTGATATACACCAAATTTGGTATTAAGTGACATGACTGTATGACGAACATAAATGACAAGCCGTATAATGGAAATCATAACATGTCATGAGCGACATGACTTGCATTCCATGCTCATGCTACGCTCGCGGCCATTTCGTTAGCTTGATATACACCAAATTTGGTATTGAGTGACATGACTCTATGACGAACATAAATGACAAGTCGTATTATGGAAATCATGACTTATCATGTGCGGCATGACTGTATGACGAACATAAATGACAAGTGGTAATATGCAAATCATGACATGTCATGAGCGACATGACTTGCATTCCACACTCATGGCGCGCTCGCGGTCGTTTCGTTAGTTTGAGATACACCGAAATTTGGTATTGAGTGACATGACTCTGACGAACCTAAATGACAAGTCGTAATATGGAAATCATGACTTGTCATGTGCGACATGACTGTATGACGAACATAAATGACAAGTGGTAACATGACTTGCATTCCACGCTCATGGCGCGCTCGCGGCCGTTTCGTTAGTTTGAGATACACCAAATTTGGTTTTGTGTGACATGACTGTATGACGAACATAAATGACAAGTGGTAATATGGAAATCATGACTTGTCATGTGCGACATGACTTGCATGCCAGCCCTCATGGCGCGCTCGCGGCCGTTTCGTTAGCTTGATATACACCAAATTTGGTATTAAGTGACATGACTGTATGACGAACATAAATGACAAGCCGTATAATGGAAATCATAACATGTCATGAGCGACATGACTTGCATTCCATGCTCATGGTACGCTCGCGGCCATTTCGTTAGCTTGATATACACCAAATTTGGTATTGAGTGACATGACTCTATGACGAACATAAATGACAAGTCGTAATATGGAAATCATGACTTATCATGTGCGACATGACTGTTTGACGAACATAAATGACAAGTGGTAATATGCAAATCATGACATGTCATGAGCGACATGACTTGCATTCCACACTCATGGCGCGCTCGCGGTCGTTTCGTTAGTTTGAGATACACCAAATTTGGTATTGAGTGACATGACTGTATGACGAACATAAATGACAAGTGGCAATATGGAAATCATGACTTGTCATGTGCGACATGACTTGCATGCCAGCCCTCATGGCGCGCTCGCGGCCGTTTCGTTAGCTTGATATACACCAAATTTGGTATTAAGTGACATGACTGTATGACGAACATAAATGACAAGCCGTATAATGGAAATCATAACATGTCATGAGCGACATAACTTGCATTCCATGCTCATGCTACGCTCGCGGCCATTTCGTTAGCTTGATATACACCAAATTTGGTATTGAGTGACATGACTCTATGACGAACATAAATGACAAGTCGTAATATGGAAATCATGACTTATCATGTGCGACATGACTGTATGACGAACATAAATGACAAGTGGTAATATGCAAATCATGACATGTCATGAGCGACATGACTTGCATTCCACGCTCATGGCGCGCTCGCGGTCCGTTTCGTTAGTTTGAGATACACCAAATTTGGTATTGAGTGACATGACTGTATGACGAACATAAATGACAAGTGGTAATATGGAAATCATGACTTGTCATGTGCGACATGACTTGCATGCCACCCTCATGGCGCGCTCGCGGCCGTTTCGTTAGCTTGATATACACCAAATTTGGTATTAAGTGACATGACTGTATGACGAACATAAATGACAAGCCGTATAATGGAAATCATAACATGTCATGAGCGACATGACTTGCATTCCATGCTCATGCTACGCTCGCGGCCATTTCGTTAGCTTGATATACACCAAATTTGGTATTGAGTGACATGACTCTATGACGAACATAAATGACAAGTCGTAATATGGAAATCATGACTTATCATGTGCGACATGACTTGCATGCCACGCTCATGGCGTGGTCGCGGCCGTTTCGTTAGCTTCATATACACCAAATTTGGTATTAAGTGACATGACCGTATGACGAACATAAATGACAAGTTGTAATATGCAAATCATGACATGTCATGAGCGACATGACTTGCATTCCACGCTCATGGCGCGCTCGCGGCCGTTTCGTTAGTTTGAGATACACCAAATTTGGTATTGAGTGACATGACTCTATGACGAACGTAAATGACAAGTCGTAATATGGAAATCATAACATGTCATGTGCGACATGACTTGCATTCCACACTCATGGCGCGCTCGCTTCCGTTTCGTTAGCTTGATATACACCAAATTTGGTATTCAGTGACATGACTGTATGACGAACATAAATGACAAGTGGTAATATGGAAATCATGACTTGTCATGTGCGACATGACTTGCATGCCACGCTCATGGCGTGCTCGCGGCCGTTTCGTTAGCTTGATATACACCAAATTTGGTATTGAGTGACATGACTCTATGACGAACATAAATGACAAGTCGGTAATATGGAAATCATGACTTGTCATGTGCGACATGACTTGCATGCCAGCCTCATGGCGCGCTCGCGGCCGTTTCGTTAGCTTGATATACACCAAATTTGGTATTAAGTGACATGACTGTATGACGAACATAAATGACAAGCCGTATAATGGAAATCAGAACATGTCATGAGCGACATGACTTGCATTCCATGCTCATGCTACGCTCGCGGCCATTTCGTTAGCTTGATATACACCAAATTTGGTATTGAGTGACATGACTCTATGACGAACATAAATGACAAGTCGTAATATGGAAATCATGACTTATCATGTGCGACATGACTGTAGGACAAACATAAATGACAAGTGGTAATATGCAAATCATGACATGTCATGCGCGACATGACTTGCATTCCACGCTCATGGCGCGCTCGCGGTCGTTTCGTTAGTTTGAGATACACCAAATTTGGTATTGAGTGACATGACTGTATGACGAACATAAATGACAAGTGGTAATATGGCAAATCATGACATGTCATGCGCGACATGACTTGCATTCCACGCTCATGGCGCGCTCGCGGTCGTTTCGTTAGTTTGAGATACACCAAATTTGGTATTGGGTGACATGACTGTATGACGAACATAAATGACAAGTGGTAATATGGAAATCATGACTTATCATGTGCGACATGACTGTATGACGAACATAAATGACAAGTTGTAATATGCAAATCATGACATGTCATGAGCGACATGACTTGCATTCCACGCTCATGGCGCGCTCGCGGTCGTTTCGTTAGTTTGAGATACACCAAATTTGGTATTGAGTGACATGACTCTATGACGAACATAAATGACAAGTCGTAATATGGAAATCATGACTTATCATGTGCGACATGACTGTATGACGAACATAAATGACAAGTTGTAATATGCAAATCATGACATGTCATGAGCGACATAGCTTGCATTCCTACGCTCATGGCGCGCTCGCGGTCGTTTCGTTAGTTTGAGATACACCAAATTTGGTATTGAGTGACATGACTGTATGACGAACATAAATGACAAGTGGTAATATGGAAATCATGACTTGTCATGTGCGACATGACTTGCATGCCACCCTCATGGCGCGCTCGCGGCCGTTTCGTTAGCTTGATATACACCAAATTTGGTATTAAGTGAAATGACTGTATGACGAACATAAATGACAAGCCGTAATGTGGAAATCATAACATGTCATGAGCGACATGACTTGCATTCCATGCTCATGGTACGCTCGCGGCCATTTCGTTAGCTTGATATACACCAAATTTGGTATTGAGTGACATGACTCTATGACGAACATAAATGACAAGTCGTAATATGGAAATCATGACTTATCATGTGCGACATGACTGTATGACGAACATAAATGACAAGTGGTAATATGCAAATCATGACATGTCATGAGCGACATGACTTGCATTCCACGCTCATGGCGCGCTCGCGGTCGTTTCGTTAGTTTGAGATACACCAAATTTGGTATTGAGTGACATGACTGTATGACGAACATAAATGACAAGTGGTAATATGGAAATCATGACTTGTCATGTGCGACATGACTTGCATGCCAGCCTCATGGCGCGCTCGCGGCCGTTTCGTTAGCTTGATATACACCAAATTTGGTATTAAGTGACATGACTGTATGACGAACATAAATGACAAGCCGTATAATGGAAATCATAACATGTGATGAGCGACATGACTTGCATTCCATGCTCATGCTACGCTCGCGGCCATTTCGTTAGCTTGATATACACCAAATTTGGTATTGAGTGACATGACTCTATGACGAACATAAATGACAAGTCGTAATATGGAAATCATGACTTATCATGTGCGACATGACTGTATGACGAACATAAATGACAAGTGGTAATATGCAAATCATGACATGTCATGAGCGACATGACTTGCATTCCACGCTCATGGCGCGCTCGCGGTCGTTTCGTTAGTTTGAGATACACCAAATTTGGTATTGAGTGACATGACTGTATGACGAACATAAATGACAAGTGGTAATATGGAAATCATGACTTGTCATGTGCGACATGACTTGCATGCCACCCTCATGGCGCGCTCGCGGCCGTTTCGTTAGCTTGATATACACCAAGTTTGGCATTAAGTGACATGACTGTATGACGAACATAAATGACAAGCCGTATAATGGAAATCATAACATGTCATGAGCGACATGACTTGCATTCCATGCTCATGCTACGCTCGCGGCCATTTCGTTAGCTTGATATACACCAAATTTGGTATTGAGTGACATGACTCTATGACGAACATAAATGACAAGTCGTAATATGGTAATCATGACTTATCATGTGCGACATGACTGTATGACGAACATAAATGACAAGTTGTAATATGCAAATCATGACATGTCATGAGCGACATGACTTGCATTCCACGTTCATGGCGCGCTCGCGGTCGTTTCGTTAGTTTGAGATACACCAAATTTGGTATTGAGTGACATGACTGTATGACAAACATAAATGACAAGTGGTAATATGGAAATCATGACTTGTCATGTGCGACATGACTTGCATGCCACCCTCATGGCGCGCTCGCGGCCGTTTCGTTAGCTTGATATACACCAAATTTGGTATTAAGTGAAATGACTGTATGACGAACATAAATGACAAGCCGTAATGTGGAAATCATGACATGTCATGAGTGACATGACTTGCATTCCACGCTCATGGCGGGCTCGCGGCCGTTTCGTTAGCTTGATATTGTCACGTGGTCGTGACGTCGACGAAGGCAGCAGTCGGTAGGCCCAAATTAAACTGTTTATTTGGGCCGAACTTGTGGCCGGTAAACGGAAAGTCAGATTATAGCAATACACACTGGCACTGATAGCGGCGAACAGAACGTCGGGCCGTCGATCAACTGACAAGCGGTGAAGCGCGTCGGCATTTATACGTGCGTCATAGAATATTCCAGTCTTATCACTCGTTGTCGCAGAAGCTCTGGAATAGGCTCGAGTGTTCGCGTCTTGCGCGCAATCTTAACAAAACGATCTACAGTAATCGCGAAGCTTCTAGAACAATCAGGCACGGTTTGCGCTGAGCATTGCTGACAGACTTTGAGGGCGAAGAACCGAGTAGAGCAAAGTGAAAATAAGAAACGCGCGTGGCAATATACACCACATTTGGTATTCAGTGACATGACTGTATGACAAACATAAATGACAAGTGGTAATATAGAAATCATGACTTGTCATGTGCGACATGACTTGCATGCCACCCTCATGGCGCGCTCGCGGCCGTTTCGTTAGCTTGAGATACACCAAATTTGGTATTGAGTGACATGACTGTATGAAGAACGTAAATGACAAGTGGTAATATGGAAATCATGACTTCATGAGCGACATGACGCATTCCACGCTCATGGCGCGCTCGCGGCCGTTTCGTTAGCTTGATATACACCAAATTTGGTATTGAGTGACATGACTGTATAATGAACATAAGTGACAGGTGGTAACATGAAAATCTTGGCATGGATGTCATCTACAATGCCATTTACATGCCACGCTCATGGTGCGCTTGCGTCCAGTTCGCTAGCTTGACATACACCAAAATTGGTATAGCGCGACGTGACTGTATGACGAACACAAATGACAGGTCGTAACATGTAAAACATGACATGCCAAATATGTAAAGCATGATTTGCTCCTTCCTGGCTGAAGCTTCGCATTACATCGATTCCCACAGTACGTGGGATCTGCTGGCTTTTTATTCTTTGCATTCGTCGGATCTACGCGGCCCATGCCGGATTTTTTTTAAGCATCTCTCGTTTAAACGATCGATGTCTGTTGTCGCCGTTTGTAGGTAGATATACACTTTAAGGCTCATACCCGCATATCGCAGCCCGTTGTATACAAGTGTGACACACATGACTGAAGGAAAGAGTTTCATGACTTACACGACATGATTTTCACGTTATTTATGTCGTGACCAGCCAGTTATGTTCGTCATACCAACGCCTCCTCTATTTTATCAATGCCAGCCAAATGCGCCCGTTCCAGCCGTTCACCACCCTCTCCTCTTGCCCTTTCCTACTCTCGCCTCCACGCGTGTGCTTTGCGGTCATGGGGGAGAGAACCCAAAACGTGGTGCCTCACGACGGAAACCATATGAAGTAACTTTTTGTTCAGTTGTGTACAGATCCGTGGGGCGGCGTCTTGCATCCCTCATGTTTACTATGTTGGCGGTCACGCTGGCTCTGTAAGGGACACGGTGTTTTGAGATAGCGCGTGCCTGTTCGTGGCGCTATGCGGGCAACCAATGGGGACGCGTCACTGCGATGCTGCATTGCATGTGCTCCTTTAAGAGGTGCCACACGAGCGCTTTCAGGCGGCGGCTTTGCTTCGAGCTACAAAGAAGGAAGACGAAGGAACAAATCTGACAGACACTTGATATTGGAGTGGGAAAACGCGTCTATCGCATGTCCGTGGGAAGCGCTCGGACGCACGTGTGACGCAAGCAGCCCTACCCATTATGCAGCGTCGCATCATGACCACTCCCTGAACTAAAGTGGACCGACGGCTCCCGTTGAGGAGCGAGCGTTTGCACTGGCATTGTAAATAGAGGAGGCGCTGGTCATACCATCGTGCCCTCCTATGCCGAGTTTGGTCTATACTAAAGGTAATGAGGTAACTACGACAGCACCCAGACGTAGGGGGGCCAGATAGGTAGATAAGTAGATATAAACGCTCAAAGCACCACTGGTTTCCTAAGGATTGCTTCGCATATAAAATGCTCAATTCTTAGTGAGCTGCTTTTAGTCATTAACAAAATTTTCTTGAATGATGCAATTATATACTACTGAGGAGGCCGCCATCGACATAATTGTATTCATGCGGAAAGTTGTGAGGTAAAGCATGAACAGCGTCGCGTGTAATACTATTACATGCATAACACGCATATAAGTGTTGTCCGAGTGCATGCTGCTTAAAACTGACTGCCCCTTTTTTATAATACTATTAAACACTATTTAACAAACGCTGTGTGTATAAAAATCACTTCAAAGTGTGATTGTCTACGAAGTTCTCTCTCTCCCTCTCTTTGTGTCGTGATATTGTAACGGGATGAAGAAGACGACGAGGAGGACAGGGAAGAAGACGACGTGGACAGTCCCTGCTAGCTGGCCACCATCTTGCCAGCCGCTGAATTTACTCTGTGTATATATTGTGTAAATATATTCTCCCCGTAACATCTTTGGTGGAGGTGCGGGGTATTCTCTTCACGCAAGACGAAGCTTCGCAGCGGGCGCTTAGTTGCCTCTTCAATGGCGACCGAAGTCAACACCACCGACCCTGCACCGGCTACTGTGCCTTCTTCAACCAGCCCGTCAACCCTCATCTTGGAGCCCCCGAGAGACCCAGGTACCTTTTCGGGCACCGATGGTGTGGACGTGGAAGACTGGCTAAAGACGTACGAGCGCGTGGGCGTACGTATGCGATAGGACCCCACACTCATGCTGGCCAATGTGATCTTTTACCTGAGAGACACCGCGAAGGTCTGGTACGAAACGCACGAGGAGGAGCTGACCAGCTGGGAGTTATGCAAGCAGAAGCTTCGGGAGCTATTTGGAAGGCCTGTCGGACGTCAGCGCTCCGCCCAAAAAGAGCTCGCGTCTCGTGCTCAGACATGCACAGAGTCCTACCTCACGTACATCCAGGACGTGCTCGCTTTGTGCCGCAAGGTGGATTCGCAGATGTCCGAAGCCGACAAGGTCGCCCATGTAATCAAGGTTATATCAGATGACGCCTTTCACCTTCTTGTATTCAGGAACTCATCTACTGTGCAAGACATCATTGCTGAATGCCGACGCTTTGAGGAAGCCAAGAGCCGCCGCATTCTCCACCAATTTGCACGCCTACCCAACACGGCTGCTACGTCCACCTGCGAAGACCCTCGCCGGCCTTCTACAGAAAGTTCTAGCGACGTTGTCCGCATTGTCCACCGGGAAATTGAAGCTGCGGCTCCACTCACGTCACCAACCCACAACTCCGACAACTATCACGCCACCGTCTCCCTCATCCAGACCGTCGTGCGTCAGGAATTGGCCAATGTCGGTTTGAACAACGTCTGCGCTATTCATCGACCTGACTATGTCCCACCAAGTGCACCTGTCACTGTCACACCCAACCGCCGTTTTTCTGCTCCCCCCACGTTATCGCGACCCGGCGGAATGGCGCACACCAGACGACCGGCCAATATGCTTCAACTGCGGTCGGGTCGGCCATATTTCTCGTTACTGCCGTGCTTGGTCTAACTCCACACCGTGGCCTTACCCTCCGTCCCATCGCCAACCTGCCGGTAATTCACACTCATCGCCGCAAACAGAGCCGCTAACGTCTGATGCCACTTCTTTGCCCACTCGACCCAGCCAATCACCTTCGCCGCAACGCCGTTTCTCCCGCTCGCACCCATCTCGTCGATCGCCGTCCCCAAGCTGCTTCCGGCGCTCACCTCCGGAAAACTGACGGGAGCAGCTCCTAGAGGTGATGCTGCAATACCGACCCGATGCCAAAATCCTCTACTGACCCTGCCAGCACATCGGAACCTTATCAATGTTGACGTGGACGGTGTACCAGTTACAGCCCTAATTGACACTGGCGCGCACGTGTCCGTTATGAACGCTGACCTTAGAACACGCTTGAAGAAAGTCCCGACTCCTGCCCCAACTGTTGTTGTCCGAACTGCCGATGGTGGAACACCTGCTGTGATGGGTGTGTGTTCAGCTCGTGTAAGCGTCGCGGGACCAACACACATCGGTTATGTTTTACGTCCTGGAACATTGCCCTCACGACCTGATTTTGGGACTTGATTTCTTGTCAGAACATTCGGCCTTGATAGACTGTTCTGCCGGTGTGGTGCAACTCGCTCTACCTTCTGCTGTTGATCCTCCCGCGAGCCCTCCAAGTCGGCTCTGTTCTGCAGAACGCCTTCCTCAACGGACGGTTGCGTATATCGGAGTCTCACCCGTACCACCTGTACCAGACGGTGACTATATCGTGTCTCCCAATGTTGACGTCCTGCTTTCGCACAACGTTGCGTTTCCGCACACGGTCATTACTATAACGGACAACGCATCCTGTCTACCGCTAGTGAATTTTGGCCTGTGCGCACAGGTTCTCCCTCGTGGCATTTCACTCGCGGAAATCATGCCGGCGGCAGACTGCCACATTTCAACCCTAGGATACGACAGAGCTTCGTGTGTAGAGAAGACTTCCCCTACTACTCCATCAGAACAAGACACCTTAACGATGATTGCACCCGACTTACCGACTGAACATGCTGATGAACTACGCGCTCCTTCAGTCCTTCTGGGACATATTCGACCTTGGCGACCACCCTCTCGGACAAACGTCGGTTGTCAAACATCGGATTGACACAGGCGATGCGAGACCAATCCATCGGCGACCCTACCGCGTCTCCCATACTGAGCGACAGATAATCCAACAAGAAGTTGACAAAATGCTTTCTCGGAATATCATCGAGCCTTCCTGCAGTCCATGGGCGTCCCCTGTTGTCCTTGTTAAGAAGAAGGACAACAGTTGGCGATTTTGCGTTGATTATCGTCACCTAAACAAGATCACCAAGAAGGACGTCTATCCTCTGCCACGCATTGACGATGCCCTGGATTGCCTTCACGGCGCGCAATATTTTTCTTCCATCGACCTGCGCTCCGGGTACTGGCAAATTGCCGTTGACGACATGGACCGTGAGCAGACGGCCTTTATCACTCCCGACGGCCTTTACCAGTTTAAAGTGATGCCATTCGGTTTGTGCAATGCGCCCGCCACGTTTGAACGAATGATGGATGCCCTTTTGCATGGTTTCAAGTGGTCCATCTGCCTCTGCTACCTGGATGACGTAATCGTCTTTTCTCCATCCTTTGCGACGCACCTTGAACGGCTATCGAAGATCTTATCGGTCTTCCGTAAGGCGGGCCTGCAGCTAAATTCAGCCAAGTGCCACTTCGCTCGTCGTGAAATTTCTGTGCTCGGACATCTCGTTGATTCCTTCGGTGTTCGCCCTGATCAAGATAAAATACGGGCAGTGAAAGACTTTCCTGTGCCAACTTGTTCCAAAGACGTTCGTAGTTTCTTTGGCCTCTGCTCTTACTTCCGTCGCTTTGTCAAAAACTTTGCCGACGTTGCGCGCCCTCTGACTCAGCTCCTCAAGAAAGACGCTGCCTTCATCTGGGGCCCTGAGCAAGCGGATGCGTTCTCCAATCTGATACAACTGCTTACTTCTCCACCTATTCTCGCTCACTTTGACGTCTCAGCTCCAACAGAAGTCCGTACCGATGCAAGTGGCCATGGCATCGGTGCAGTCCTAGCCCAGACACAACAAGGTCGGAAACGCGTTGTTGCGTATGCCAGCCGCCTTCTTTCTCATGCTGAGCGAAAGTACTCCATTACTGAACGCGAATGTCTGGCGCTCGTTTTGGGCAGTTGGAAAATTTCGCCCCTATTTGTATGGCCGGCCATTCACAGTCATCACTGATCACCATGCTTTGTGCTGGCTTTCGTCCCTGAAAGACCCTTCAGGCCACCTTGGTCGGTGGGCACTGCGCCTTCAAGAATTCGACTACTCAGTCGTGTACAAAACAGGCCGCTTGCATCAAGATGCCGACTGCTTGTCCCGATATCCTGTCGACCCACCAGACAGTTCTACGGCCACCCTATCTATCAACGTTCTCTCTCTGTCCGCTTTTCACGATATCGGAGTCGAGCAACGGCGGGACGCCTTCTTGCACGATATCATTCAAAGGCTAACATCGTCGACGCCCGACCCTTCTCTTCGAATGTTTGAGCTTCATGATGCGGTACTGTACCGTTCCAACATGCGTCCTGACGGCCCCGACAGATTGCTCGTCGTTCCTCCTCACCTGCGTAAGACTGTTCTCGCCCAGCTTCACGATATGCCGACAGCCGGTCACCTCGGCGTGTCCCGGACATATGACAAAGTTCGCGGGCGCTTCTTCTGGCCCGGTCTGTACCGCGACGTCTCCCGTTATGTTGCTGCCTGCGATCTTTGTCAACGACGGAAAAAACCTACCACCCATCCTGCCGGACGCCTTCAGCCTCTCGACATACCATCAGAGCCATTTTACCGCGTCGGTGTTGATCTCCTCGGCCCTTTTCCTACCTCGGTTGCAGGCAATAGGTGGATCGCAGTAGCAACCGATTATGCAACCCGATACGCAATCACACGGGCTCTTCCAACTAGCTGTGCAACTGATGTCGCCGACTTTCTCCTGGAAAACGTCATCCTACACCACGGCGCCCCTCGGCAGCTCCTCACTGACCGAGGCCGCTACTTCCTTTCCAAAGTGGTTGATGACCTTCTACGATCCTGCGCAACTAAACACAAGCTTTCAACTGCTTATCATCCGCAAACCAACGGTCTAACCGAGCGCCTCAATCGAACTCTTACTGACATGCTATCCATGTATGTCTCCGCCGACCATCGCGACTGGGACACTACGTTACCGTTTGTCACCTTTGCGTATAATTCTCGTCACGATACCGCCGGGTTCTCTCCATTTTTCCTGTTGTTCGGCCGCGACCCTGCGCTACCTTTCGACACACTCCTGCCATCCAGACTAAGTTATACGTCGGAGTACGCTCGGGAAGCAATCACGAAGGCCCAAGAGGCACGCCAAGTTGCTCGATGCCGACTAGCGGACTCACAGGACAATCAGAAGCGCATATATGACGCATGCCATCGTGACGTCCACTACACACCTGGTACTCTGGTTCTGCTTTGGTCCCCCCTCGCGTCGCCTCGGACTTTCGGAAAAGTCACTTCCACGCTATTCCGGCCCTTACCGCATCTTACGCCCAATCACCGACGTCACCTACGAAATAACCACTAGTGATCCCACCGTCGTAAGCCCTCGGACTGACATAGTGCATGTCACGCGGCTCAAGCCCTATTACTCTACTGGCTCCTGATTAGCACCGGGTCGGTGCTCCAGCCGCCCGGGAAATCATGTAACGGGATGAAGAAGACGACGAGGAGGACAGGGAAGAAGACGACGTGGACAGTCCCTGCTAGCTGGCCACCATCTTGCCAGCCGCTGAATTTACTCTGTGTATATATTGTGTAAATATATTCTCCCCGTAACAATATATATATATATATATATATATATATATATATATATATATATATATATATATATATATATATATATATATATATATCACGGCCGGCAGGTGAGGTAAATTTCGGAACGTTTTAAATGCGAAGCATTTGTTTGCCTACTGCAGGCACTTTTAGCGTTTCTATCTACGTATCTATCTATCTATCTATCTATCTATCTATCTATCTATCTAGCCGCCTACGTCTGGGTGCTCTCGTGTTTACCCCTTTAACTTCAGGCAGACCAAAATTAGTATTTGAGAGTAAGATGGTTTCACGAATATGACTCACTGGTCGTGACATGAATAATGTGACAATCCCGTCGCGTACGTCGTCAAACCCTTTCAGGCAAACCCTGTGGCACATACCACGGGCGGGTATGTGCCACAGCTATGCGGGTATGTGCCACAGGTGATTGACAGTTTATACAGGAACGGCGAGAACAAGCATTGGCCAGAACAAAGTTTTAACGCGAGAGCGTTGAAAGCTGATATCATCAGCAGCGTTGACCGGACGAATGCAAATAATAAATGTCAGGGTCCCAACAGGAATCGAACCCAAGATTCTGCGTGGCAATTAAGCATTCTACCACAGAGCCACGCCAGGTCTCAGAACTGCTTTTCGAATAGACCCTAATGTTTGTAAAACGTCAATTGTCGTTGCAGTGCTGACTATCCAAGTTTATAAACATTACATATGTAGTCCGATGATACAGCCGTCACGCCGGGTTAACGTCAATTGTAGTAAAGCGCCATCCACTGAAGTTGATTTATGTAGCAATGTCCAGGGCTAACATCCTCGCGAGCACAAGCGCTACATATCAGTTTACCGCTTCTGGTGTTGCTAATGTCCATGTTGCTGTTGGCATCGTTACGCAACTGTAAACAACTTGTTATACTAAACATATGCCACTGTTCAACATATGGCTGTGCGTACAACATTTGCACATATCTTTAGTGTCATTTCGTAACGTTTTGCTCAATAAAAAATTACAACACAGTCACCTTCCCTCCGCATCCTTCGCATAACATTGATTCTCAAGGTACGTGGAATCTGCCGAATTTTATGACTGGGAAAGGACCATCATAGCGAGGCTGAAGAGCACGACGAGGCGCGTCAACACGAACGAAAACGTGTGAGGACGTCTGTAGGTTTGACGGCAGAAAAACATCGTGCTTATTCGTGTGAGCCGAAGTTGGCGATGGGCGAAAGTTTTGCATGTAGATCCGCAGACGCTGGACGAAATAAGATTGATCCGAAAACACACTGCGTAGTTACAGGGTTGACGAGATCACCCGGCAAACGGAGTGTGCAGCCATAAACCATCTCGGCTAGAGAGCAGGAAAGTTCTGGTCGGAGCGTTGACCGAAGGCCGAGCAGCACGATGGGGAGGTTCGGCATGAGGCTGAGGCGAGTGCTGCTTTCAGATGACGATGTAGTCTCTCTACGATGCCATTCGATGCAGGATGATACGCAGTGGTGCGAATGCGCGCACAACCCAGAAGAGATGTCACAGAGGTGAAAAGTGCGGACTCAAACTGTCTGCCTCTATCAGTAGTCACCGTTGATGGCACGCCGAAACGGCTAATCCAGGTAGACAGAAAAGTACGAGCAACTGTCTCCGCCGTGATGTCAGGCATTGCAGCTGCTTCAGGCCACCTTGTGTACCTATCAATAGACGTTAGCAAATAGGTATATTCACGGCATGGTGGCAAAGGTCCGACGATGCTCAGATGGATGGTGTCGAACCGTGCATCAGGGAGCGGGAATTTTCCCCATGGAGGCTTGGTGTGACGTTGCACCTTGATACGCTGACACGTTGTGCAAGTGCGAACCCAGTCACGAATGACAGCGCGTATGCGCGGCCAGACATAGCGTTCTGTGACCAGGTGTTGCGTAATCCGTACGCCTGGATGGCACATTGAGTGCAGGGTATCAAAAACAGCACGACTCAGATCTGAAGGAACGTAGATGCGAGTACAGTTGTGTGAAACATCGCACCAGAGCATGACGTCGTGGTCGGGAAAGGTAACTTGCTCTAGTCGGAGGGATGTAGATGATCGGACTCGTGGAAGCTCATCATCCAATGCTTGTACCTCGGCGAGTGAAGACAAGGAAAGGTCGATGGGGCTTGTGGCGTTGATGGTGATGCGACTAAGAGCATCCGCTGTTAAGGCTGCCTTTGACGTAGCGTGTCTGTGGTGAACTCGGCAATGAAAACGAGGTACCGAAGCTCTCTGGGAGTATGGGTGGCACTGCAGGAGCGTAAAGCCGAAACAAGTGGCTTGTGGTCGGTGAGAATGGCGAATTCTCGCCCTTCGAGAAAGTACCTGAAGTGCTTCACCTCAAGGTAGGCCGCGAGGAGCTCCCTTCCGAAAGTACTGTATCGGCGCTCATTGTCGCGCAACTTTCGGGAAAAGAAGGAGATAGGAGCCCATGCACCAATGATCCATTGATGAAGAGAGGATCCAGCTGCTTCTGAGGAAGCGTCCACCATGACGCTAGCGAGAGCAGTTGGTGAAGAGTGATGTAGGAGAGTAGCTTTGGCGAGCTTGGTCTTAACGGCGGCGAAGGCTTCATCAGCTACCGTGTCCCAGGGAAGAGCGGCCGACTCAGCTTTCGAAGTAGACAGTAGTGCTTCAAGAGGCTTCAGCAGTGTAGAGCATGTCGGGATGAAATGGCGATAAAAATTTACGAGTCCGAGAAAACGTCACAGACTGCGTGCGGACTTTGGTGGGGGGGTAGTCGATGATAGCCCCAACTCTGTCAGGTAGAGTAGTGATGCCATCTTTTGTGATGCGATGTCCGAGGAATGCGATCTCGGAGACGCCAAACTGGCATTTTGCCATATTTATGACCAGATCGTAGTCCCGAAGTCGATTGAAGAGTTGGCGTACATGTGCCTTGTGTGTTTCGGCGTCCTTGCTGGCGACGAGAAGATCATCTATATGGGCGAAACAAAACGGCAAGCCTCTAGTGTCTTCGTCTATAAAGCGCTGAAACGTCTGAGCTGCGTTGCGCAAGCCAAAAGGCATTCTTAAAAAGCCGGCAGATCCCACGCACTGTGGGAATCGATGTAATGCGAAGCAGCCAGGAAGGAGCAAATCATGCTTTCCATAACTTGCATGTCATGTTTTAGGTGTTACGACCGGTCATTTGTGTTCGTCATACAGTCACGTCGCAATATACCAATTTTGGTGTATGTCAAGCTAGCAAACTGGACGCAAGCGGACCATGAGCGTGGCATGTAAATGGCATTGTAGATGATATGCATGCCAAGATTTTCATGTTACCACCTGCCACTTATGTTTGTTATATAGTCATGTCACATAATACCGAATTTGGTGTATATCAAGCTAACGAAACGGCCGCGAGCGCGCCATGATCGTGGAATGCAAGTCATGTCGCACATGACAAGTCATGATTAGAGGCCGGATTTTTAGGCACTAAAAAATTGCGTTTTAGGCGCCAAAAACAGGCAGACAAAACACAGTTTTAGGCCCCCAAAATCGTAAATATAGGCACAATAAATATTTACAAAAACTCAAATTTTCGAATAAAGGTTTGCTTTCCTGTGTCTACAACTGGAAAGCAAACAAATTTTATAGTTTATGATGGCACAAAGGCGTCAATGGTTTAACTAGCCATGCTATTGTCCGTTTTCCCGCACGGTTTCCAGAACACGTTCTCTTTTTTTTATTGTCCAGCATTGGTGAGTAAGGTGTCCGCCGTCTAATAAACACGCTCCTGGGTCTCTTTCTTTTCGGCATTTCTGCGAAGGGCAGCCCAGGAGCCAACATCCAGACCGCTAAAAGGCATGAAGGGTCTTTTAGCCTCGTATTGGCCTGGGGTAATCGCGCAGGGTCAATTTATCCTCTGTCTGTGAACACCTTAAAAGCCCCCCTTACCAGGTTTGAGCATTTCGAGCTGGCAAGCGTAATGCATACACTGGGCGCTAACGATCACGTCTGCCAAGATTTGCAACGCTACGCACCCCGGAAAGAGGTGAAATGTCAGACTAAACGCCGTGTGCTCTTGATCTCACGGGCGCGCGCACCAATATACATGGAGGAGGTTACGTACAATAAGGAATGGTTCTGCGTACGTCAGAGTAGTACGTGACACTGCGAGAATGATTCGAGGCGACATGTGTAATTTGTGCAATCTGTTTCTTGAATAGAACAATGAAAGTTGTAGAAATATTAAAACATACAAATGGAATCTGTGTGCGTTTTTATTTATTATTTTACTTCGAATCGAGCGCGATGCGAGACTAAGCTATTTCTATTTCATTTGCGTCCGTGTTCTCGCCGTTGCCGCGTCGTGCCGGCGCCAGCCCTGACAACGCTTGGCGTGTTTTTGATACATTGTCTATTACAGCAGTTCCAGCGGTGCGACACGCTGTGTCGTGGTAAGGATACATCATCCATGCCAGCCTCTCCAAGCGCAAAAAGGGATCCATCCCACACAAACGGGCACTACACTAGAACGCCGAAACGATACAACACCGCTTGTGTGCACGACCTGGCTTGGGCATGTCAAGCGCACCCAGTGTAACTTTGCGTGCGCATGACGTGTTGATGCGTCTGCGTCGTGTGATCTTCCGGCTCCGAGTTCCTCCGATACCGAAGAGGGCAGGGAAGATATTTGGCTTGCCAGTGGCAAAGGTTTCAAGCTCACCTACCAGCATGATGCTTTCGCGGCTCGTAATGAACCAATCAAAAAGTTATTGTGGTACAAAGCTCTTCATTGGGCACGAAACAACTTCCAGTGTTTAACTAAAGTTTCTTATGTGACCTGGTGAAGCGCCCTTTAAGAAGTAAATTACAAACGAAACAAAAGCCAAATGCACATCTGATTTTTTTTACCTGCACTCTACATTCCCCTGACGGCACCCCATGCATGGTTTCGCATTCGTTCTCCATCTTCCTGCTGCTGCACAGAGGTACCTACTGTTTTCTGCCCCCAACCACACCCACGTATTCAAGGAGGTGCTTCAATTCCTTGGGAAAAATGGACTGGAAAACCGGCTGTAAATGAATTTTAGCATTGCCATTTTTTGGGCGTGTTGGTAAACGGTATTTGAAAACATCTTTTGCGCTAGCAAACAAGGACGTAGGGAGACGACAACACAATGCGCTAACTTCAACAAGTTTATTTCCAGAAAACACCACCTATTTCCAGAAAACACCACCGGCTGTAAAAGCCACCCTCCACGTCCTCGGCCCCGAACGCCACTCTCCTCTTTTCTCCTCTCCTCTTGCCACCTTTATTTTCCTCTCCCCATTGCACTGACGTGCTCCACTTTAGGGTTGCAGAAATAGCGCATTTTCCTCTCCTCCTACTCATCCTGCTCCAACCGCTCGCGGCATGTCAGTGCGGTGGGGTGAAGTGGCCGGCGCGTCCCATTTCACTGCTCGGTTGCTTACCGGAAGTTTGTTGAACTAGGGAACTAAGTTGTGGCACTCCATAGAGTTCCGAAGCGTCAATTTTGCCCGGTAATATGAATTATGGTCTCAAACTGTACTCGAAAGCAAAATTTGAGTTTAAATAGTGCTGATATGGGCGCCGTTTTTGAAAATAGGCATTTATAGGCACTTACAGACATTTAGGCACAAACCCCAAAAATAGGCATTTATAGGCACTATAAAAACACTACAATAGCCCTCCCTAACCCCTAATTCGTGCTCATATATCAAAGTGGCACGATAGGAACGCAAGGAAAAAAATAGGCATTTGCCTATAATCCGGTCTCTACTCATGACATGTCATGATTTCCATATTACCACTAGTCATTTAAGTTCGTCATACAGTCATGTCACTCAATACCAAATTTGGTGTATATCAAGCTAACGAAACGGCCGCGAGTCCGCCATGAGCGTGGCATGCAAGTCATGTCGCACATGACAAGTCATGATTTCCATATTACCACTTGTCATTTATGTTCGTCATACAGTCATGTCACTAAATCCCAAATTTGGTGTATATCAAGCTGTGATGTTTGTGGTGAGGTTCGTCACGCCGCAGAGCGTGTGACGCGTTGAGGATGGAGGAGACGGTGGCTGATTTTAAAAACCCACACGACAATTGTATTTTACAGCACACACACACGAAATACATAAAGTGACAACACGTACAATGCGAGTCAACCGTCCCATGTGGCGGTGCTGGAGTCCAGGAAGTTGTGGGGCTGGCAGAGTCCCGGCGGTGATGCAGTCGTCGTCGGGTAGGTGTCCGGCGTGGCAGTGACGTCGCAGCCGCAGGGGTTAAAGGCCGAGTGAGCGACCCATCGCTCGGTAGCCGGTAGCCGCCATCGTCGGTAGCCAGGTAGGGCTCGTCAGCACCAGGCCAGGACCTTGCGACGCTCGCTGTCTCGGAGGCGGTAGCAAAGCTGGAACCTCGCGCGTAGGTGCGGGTTCCCCGACAGCAGCAGGCCGCGTACCAGGTCCTGCGAGGCGATGACCGGGAGGCGCTCGTTGTCCCGAAGACAGGCGCCCTGCGTGTGCGAACCTCGCGCGTAGATGCGGGTTCTCCAACAACCCTCCGGCCCGTTCTGCCGGTGTTCGAAACTGTCTCGTCTGCGCGAGCCCTTTTGTTCTCCGCAGCACGAGCTCTTTCATTTTCTTCGTCGTCCAGCGATCGGCCGCTCCGTCGTCTGCTCGCGCTGGCTCACCGTAGCGTGCTTCTTACACACTTGCCCCCCCACTTAAGAAGGTTCTTCCCTGTGAAGAACTTGCAGCTGCCACTTGACACCTTGGGCACCGTAGTACACACACACTCGGAGCACTGCACTACACTTCCGAGCCGCGCACACTCGGCACACATGAGAAACACGGGAGGTGTCACCAGAGTTCGAGCACCGCACGCTCGGCTCTTATGGAACAACACAAAATCTGTCAGTACAGTTCTGAGCACAGTACACTCGGAACTTTCAAAAGCACAAAAGTACACAGCATAGACACAAACCACAAAAGTGTCCAGATAGCTGCGGGGTATACCACAATACAGTTGCAGACACCCGTTTGAGGAATACGGGTTACCAAATCCCAAGACTTCGTACCCGCAATAGGCATGGGCATGGTAACTGGTTTATAGAGCCTGCATTGCCCGCAGCCGTCTTTTCCTCTCGACCACGAAGTTAAACTTCCTCAGTGCACGAACGAGTGCAGTCCTGTTCTCGTCTATAGAATCTTCGCGGACCGTATCTCTTCGCACGTTTCCATCTGTGAAAAGCGAACTCTACTGGCTCCATGATGCCTGGTTGCAGATCTGCGCATTGCAAGCGCCAGTCCGGAGACAGCGATCCGAATGTGCTCATGTCGCGAAGTGATTCTTTTGGTTGAAACGGTGCGAATGGTGGCTTGGTTTCTTCCTCCGACATCGGAGGTTGTGGTCGCACATGATTAGTCTTCATTCTTTTAAACAGAGTGTCAGTTACCAGAGCGTTTCCTAGGTGGTTCTCGCCCAACTGAATTCTTGGGAATGGTTCTCTGACACGCAGTGCACGCTTTAACAAATCGTGTAATGTCTGCTTTAGCACCTGGCCAGTAGAACTCTTGGAACACACGCTCTCTTGTTAGTTTGGTTCCTCGATGGCCCGAAAGGGTCCCTTGGTGAGCCGTTTCTATAGCAGCTTGTCGAAGGCTCCTGGGTATCACAAGTTGCTCCACTTGTTTCTTCCACCGTAGTTTGTACTTCCTATACAGAACTCCTTCTTTTATAAAGAATATAATCTCGGCAAATCTCGTCTTTACCGGTTTGTCAACTGCTTCAAAGCATTTCCGTAAGCTGTTGTCATCACGCTGACTTTTCTTCAAATCGACTGAACTGCAACCCGGGAGACACCTTGCTGGTACCGATTGCAGACGAGAACTCTGTCGGATTGTCGCAGCCACTTCTGTGTTGTCTTCGGGTTCGCTTGCAGCCGATGTGAGGGTTTCTGCGAGTTGAGATGCAGTGGTAGAGCCTTTGTGAGCTTCCGGCCTAGGCGACTCTTCCACCGGACTAGACGGGTGTAGACGTCTTTTCCACTGCTTATCGGGATCAGAGGCATCGCGGACCCCTTGGACGTTTCCCAGAACGACGTCGTACAGTGGATCGTCCATGCAGATCGCGCGAGTCTTGCCAGAGAAAAGGGGAGAAATGATTCGCACCTCTGCCTCCGGCAGTTTCAGTATGCTTCTGTCCAAAAGGTCGACAGAGGAAACTTTCCCTGTTAGCTTGCTGTCGGTTACAAGGGACCTTCTGACGATAACTGTGTCACATCCCGTGTCCCTTAAAACAGTAACAGGCTTGCCTTCGAGGACACCTCCGACCGTAGGCATACATTCGTCCTCCCGTTTAGGCACTCGCCCTGTCTTGCGTGCCGAACAATTAGTCCATTGCTGCACGGCCTCTATGTTAGGATTCGTTGTTACGGGCATATGTACTTGCTTTGTCAGACACGAGGCTCTCTTAATATTACTTGCTTCGTTCGGACAATCTTCTGAGCTATGCCCGCTACTGCTGCACTTTTCGCAGAAGGATGTTTTTGTCTTAGGCCCCTTTGTGTTTGTCCAGCAGTCTGCAGCTTTGTGGCCACGTTTTCCACAAAGAAAGCATTGCAGTTTCTCTTTTCCCTCTTTTCGCGGCATGGTCTGAGCTTGATCTGGTGGCTTATCGAGTTTGTCGTTCTCGTTTCTACCTTTGCCGAGATTGACTAAACCTTGGGCCTCCACGTAGTGATCGGTAGCTTCAGCCAGCTTTTCGATTCCTTGGCAATTCCTTTCTCTCAGGAAAATTGCCAGCTTCTCATGGCATGTCAAGAGGAACTGCTCCGAAACAATAGTGTCTCGCAGAGCTTCGTACGTCCGTTCCGTCTTGGCCATCTCTTGCCAGTGGTCGAAGTAACCCAGTATTCGTCCAGCGAACTGCCTACCGGTTTCGCAGTTCTCAGGTTTAGCCGACCGAAACTTAATGCGGTAGCCCTCCTCTGTAAACCGGAAGCGCTGCAACAACGTTTTCTTTAACGTTGCGTAATCCATGGCATGGTCAGGCGCCATTCTGCCAACAACACTTAGCGCTTCGCCGGTCAAACAGAGGCTTAGTGAGAGGGCCCATTTATCCTGCGGCCAATCCTGGCTCATGGCGACACGTTCGAACCGCTGGATGTACGCGTCCAGCTCGTCGCGAACTTCGTTGAAGGGCGGTATGAGCTTGTGCGGACTTTGGTAGCTTTGAGGAGAACCCATGCGCGAACCCTCTGCTGATTGACCTGTAGTCATGCTACCCGTTGTCGCATCTAACTCCCGGGGCTTCAACTTTAGTTCAAGAACCTCTTTTTTCTACTTGCAGCCTCGCCAGTGCCTCGGCATCAGCTTCTTTTGCCGCATTGCGTTCGGCTAAACGTGCTTCCCGCGCTTCTCGTTCACGTGCACGCTCTTCATCAATCCACTGCTTCAGCCCTGGACCGCTCAACCCCAGTTCCTTGCCAATTGCCGTGAGCTTGTCTGTCTCCATCGTCAACCGTCAGACACGCATAAGCGACGCGCTGCTCTTTTAAAAGGATAAGAGCAGTCCTGTTTCGCGGACGCCAGATGTGATGTTTGTGGTGAGGTTCGTCACGCCGTAGAGCGTGTGACGCGTTGAGGATGGAGGAGACGGTGGCTGATTTTAAAAACCCACACGACAATTGTATTTTACAGCACACACACACGAAATACATAAAGTGACAACACGTACAATGCGAGTCAACCGTCCCATGTGGCGGTGCTGGAGTCCAGGAAGTTGTGGGGCTGGCAGAGTCCCGACGGTGATGCAGTCGTCGTCGGGTAGGTGTCCGGCGTGGCAGTGACGTCGCAGCCGCAGGGGTTAAAGGCCGAGTGAGCGACCCATCGCTCGGTAGCCGGTAGCCGCCATCGTCGGTAGCCAGGTAGGGCTCGTCAGCACCAGGCCAGGACCTTGCGACGCTCGCTGTCTCGGAGGCGGTAGCAAAGCTGGAACCTCGCGCGTAGGTGCGGGTTCCCCGACAGCAGCAGGCCGCGTACCAGGTCCTGCGGGCGATGACCGGGAGGCGCTCGTTGTCCCGAAGACAGGCGCCCTGCGTGTGCGAACCTCGCGCGTAGATGCGGGTTCTCCAACAGCCCTCCGGCCCGTTCTGCCGGTGTTCGAAACTGTCTCGTCTGCGCGAGCCCTTTTCTTCTCCTCCGCAGCACGAGCTCTTTCATTTTCTTCGTCGTCCAGCGATCGGCCGCTCCGTCGTCTGCTCGCGCTGGCTCACCGTAGCGTGCTTCTTCACACAAGCTAACGAAACGGCCGCGAGCGTGCCATGAGCGTGGCATGTAAATCATACTTTTTATGACAAGTTAGTCATGATTTTCATGATATGATCAGCCGTTTATGTTTGTCATACAGTCATGTTACGCCATACCAAATTTGGTATAAATCCAATTAACGATACGGCCAGGAGAGCACAAAGTCGTAGGCGGCTAGATAGATAGCTAGATAGATATATAGCTAGATAGATAGATACGCTCAAAGTCGCCGAAGTTCGCTAAGAAATGCTTCGCATTTAATATTCGAAAAGGCCAAATGGGGTAGTTATAGCAGTTTTGGGGATGTCGGAAGGCTCAACGGAGATCTGGTGATAAGCTTTCAAGAGATCAATCTTCGAATAAACTGTTGTGCCGGTTAAAAAGGCAGTGCAGTCCTGAATATTTGGTAACGGGTATCGGTCTGGAACGGTGACCGCATTGAGTGCACGATAATCACCACAGGGCCGCCAGTCGTTCTTCTTGGGAACCATGTGCAGCACCGACGACCACGAGCTTGATGACGGGCGAATAATCTTCAATTGCAACATGTGCTCGAACTCATTGCGAGCAACTCGAAGTTTATCAGGACCGAGTCGGTGAGGGCAGCAGTGGACAGGTGGTCCTAAAGCCCCTTGATCTTGGGAAAGTAACGACACTCTCCTCCGCGCGCGCGTTTCCTCCTTGACTCCCCTCGCCCGCCGGCGGTACGCGGGGCGCGCGGCGCCATTTCTCGCCGGGGCTCCCGCGGGCGCGCCGCAGAATTCAATCGAGGTGCGTGATTTCGGGCATCTTGGGCGCCACAGTACTTCAGGAAATTTTGAAAAGTCGCAGCGAGACGCGTGACCAATCTGCCTCCGTTTCACATTCGTTCGTATTCTCGCGCTTTGCGCATCGTGCAGACGCCATCCGCGTTGCAGCGCTTAAATTGAAGGACACTGTGTAAATTCAAACTGTGTCCGCGAACGCCTGTGTACATTGAGACGGGGTCGGTCAGAATGGAACGCGATGCGCACGTCTCCCTCCTTGCATGATTGCAAACGCTAGGCACATCGACGCTACGCAAGCAAAGCGCGAGCGCTGTAGAGTCCGACGCGACCGGCGTCCGTTTGCGCGCCCCGGCGGCCACCTTGCACAGTGCCAGGGCCATAGCCAGGGCACGCACGCACGGACGGACGGACGGATGCGCGGACAGACTAAAATCCCTTGGTCGGACGGACAGACAGACAGATGCACGGACAGAGTACGGCCAATTTTGAACCTATTGCGCTCTATATACGCTCTATGTACGGTCGATGTAAGACAATGTGTTTTGCTCCGACGGAGACCTACGACAACGGCGACAACGGACATGGTGAGAGCCTAAGAAGCTTCACTCCTAAAAATAAACGTTGATGAGTAGGCCGCAAGAATACTTAAAATGGGGCGTTCGGCGACGCTTTGATACCAGCAATAGGATAGGCGACTTACTTCGCAAAGAACACTGTTCTTTGTCGGAACTAAGTTTTTTCGGCCGATGTTGTGCAGCCCTTGCTGCTTGCGCAAGCCATCGCGCTTGCCATGGGGTATCATAAAAAGGGCATAACCGTTTGCGCTGTTTTTGTTGCAGCCATAGGCGCAACAGCATGGCATAGCGCCCGCAGAAAGCGCAGAAAACTAAGCGCGCGCTACGTTATCTACGCGTTTCGTCACGCGTATTTACGCGGAGCCTCGGCGCAAAATGGCGCGAGCGAAAAAGAAAAACACAAGCAAGTGCAAGATCCACGCGTCGCCACGGGCAACCGCGAAGGAGACCAATGTTGTGCAGAAAAAGCGGCGGAGAACGAGAGGACGCCAGAGGGGCGAGGAGGGAGAGAGGAGGTCCGGCGCGCGGCGGCTAGTACAAAGGACGGCGGTACTTTCCCAAGAGATCAAGGGGCTTTAGGTGGTCCTGTGGTAACGATGCGATGGGTCACAGAGTGCTTAGGGGGCTTATTCATCGGAAACTGTGTAGTAATCTCCCCGAAACTCGTCGAGTAGAGCTGTATACGGCGAGGTAGGTAGCTTCACGAAAGTGGGGTTTAGGGCCGTGGCTTGTGATGGAAAACCGTTGACCGACAAACCAGTAATGCCATCCACCAGTCGACAGCGGCTCATATCCACGAGCAGATGAAAATTTCTCAAGAAATCGGCTCCTAGGATGGTGTGGGATGCCGTGTCGATGAAAGTACGCATCCCAACATAAAACATAACGAGTGTTTATTAACGTAGTAGCAGCAGCGGGGCGAGCATACCGACGCTGCGCTCGAACGGGTAGAGAAGGAATGGTCATCTTCCGAGCTTGGCAGCTTGGGTTTATAGCCCCCCGTCGGTGACGTAAGCCTCCGGTGACGCTGCGGTGGCGCTGTCCCTTATCGGAGGCGCGTGTTGCAGCATGCGGCTTTGTCACGCCGGGCTAGCTGGTGGCGGGGCGGAGGCTGCGCTGGTTTGTGCGAAGTGTGTCGCCACATCACCCCCCCCCCCCCCCGCGGAGTGCAGAGCCCTCAGGGTCTGTAGAAATCTGGGAGGCGTACCGGACGGCCGGAGCGTGTCGTGAAAGGAGCGGGCTGCGACGTCGGCGGCTGTGGATAGATGCCTGTGGCTGGAGTGGCGCTGCCCGGTTCGTCCGCAGTGATGTATGCGGGCTTGAGCCGGTCAATCGAGAGGCGGACGTTGTTCCCGTTCAGGCGCAGAGTGAAGTTTTTGTCGTCGCGATGAACGACCGGGTAGGGTCCGCCGTAGGGGGGGGCTGGAAAGGCCTGCGGACGGTGTCGTCGCGGAGGAAAGCGTCCGTGCACGATGCTAGCTCCTTGAACAAAAAAGGAGTAGGCTTGCAGTGGTGGGCTGCAGGTGACGGGCGTAAGGCGGCGATGGTGCGTCGGAGCCGGGCGACGAAGTCGGTGGGATCTGACGTCGTAGTGCTGGATGGCAGTACACCGAGAAATTCACCTGGGAGACGGAGTGGTTCCCCGTAGACGAGCTCTGCTGGTGTAGCGTGGATGTCCGGTTTGAAGGTGGCGCGAAGATCGAGGATGACGGCTGGGACGGCCTCGAGCCAAGTTGAGTCCGGGCGACACATAATGGCTGCCTTGAACTGTCGGTGGAAACTCTGGATCATGCCGTTGGCGCAGGGGTGGTAACTGGTGGTCCGCAAGCGTTCAAAACCGATGGTAAGCCTGAGGAGCCTGAAAAGGTGCGACTCGAACTGTCGTCCTTGGTTGGTGGTGACGCGGCGGGGGGGCGCCGAAACGAGAAATCCAGCCGGTGAAGAAGGCCGAGGCGACGTCTTCCGCGGTGATTCCCTCGAGGGGCCATGCTTCGGGCCATCGAGTGTACCGGTCGATGGCGTTGAGGCAGTAGCGATAGGGTCCAGCCGGGGGAAAGGGTCCTATGATGTCGAGGTGGACGTGCTCAAACCGACCAGAGAGCTGAGGGAATGTTCCGAGTGGTGACGTGACGTGCCTGGTGACTTTAGCGCGTTGGCATTGGATGCAGGAGCGTGCCCAGGTGCGACAATCCCGTTGCATGGAGGGCCAGGACATAGCGGTCAGCGACGAGGCGTGTACATGCGCGTATGCCGGGATGGCTGAGGCTGTGGAGCTGGTTGAAAAGACCACGACGATGGGAGAGGGGCACATAGGGCCTGCTTCGTCCTGTCGACATGTCGCAACAGATTGTGGTTGTCGACCCTGGAATGGGGACTTGTTGTAGCTGAAGTGAGGACCTGCCCTTGAGAAGTTCCTGCAGTTCGGCGTCCGTAGTCTGAGCCTCGGCGAGGACGTCCGCTGTTATCTGCACCGAGCTGATGGCTGCTACGCGTGAAAGCGCGTCGGCGACCACGTTGTCTTTCCCGCTGACATGTTGGATGTCGGTGGTGAACTGCGCAATGAACGAGAGTTGGTTCTGCTGTACAGGCGGGAGTTTGTCACGACGTTGAGAGAAGGCGTAGGTAAGCGGCTTGTGGTCGGTGCAGTTCTGTGCTTCAAGAATATGGCGAAAGTGTTGCACTGCTTCGTATATCGCCAGAAGTTCTCTGTAGTAGGCTGGCAAATTTGTCGGGGCGGTGGTCGTGGTTTCGTCAGTGGAACTGGCGGTTGAAGGGGTCGTTTTCCCAGTTGCGAGTTTCTTGGAGAAGAACGCCAAGGGATGCCAGGTGTTGTCCACGCGTTGCATGAGGGCGGCGCCAATGGCGAAGCTAGATGCGTCCGTGAAGAGTCCCAAGGGAGCGTCTGGTACGGGATGGGTGAGGAGCGCGGCGGTGCAGAGGGTGGCTTTGCATTCTTCGAAAGTTTTCGCTAACGTCGGTGTCCACTTGACGGGTTGGTTTCCTCGTAGCCCAGCCAGAGCATCATGGAGCGGAGCCTGGTAGTCGGCTGCGTGTGGCGAGAAACGTCTTGAAAACATATTCAGCGCTAGCAATACAAGGACATGAGAGAGACACCACGGTGCGCTAACTTCAACAATTTTATTCCAAGGAAACAACAGACTATTTATCCGTGCACAGGGCGCCACCAGTCCACGCACTAGCCAACCAGAAAGGCTCTTTCCCTATCTAAAAGGTCAATTGATGGTGCACTCACACACGTGTCACCATTGCGAGAGATAGCTTGCGCTTCTATAATCTCTCTGACGTCTTTATCTTTGTGCTTCGCCAGAACCGTGCAGGAACCGAACATTGGTGCGCAACCGCACTCCAAGCAATGAACAGACAAGTGACCATAATTGTTCTTGTTAGTAACGTTTAACCGGTGTTCGCGAAGACGATCATTAAGGCATCTTCCCGTCTGACCTATATACTTATTTCCACAGGTCAGCGGGAGCTCATAAACTACCTCTTGTACACACTCTACTGGAGGGTCGCGATGGTTCTTGGAGCAACCGACAGCTGGCTTCCGGTACGGGTCCGTTAAGCGGCATAACCTTGCCAAGCTTTTCCGGTGCTGAAAAAATTACTTTGACGTCCACACGACTAGCCATTTTCTTAAGGTTGTGAGCCGTTTTGTGCAAATAAGGCACTACCGCCACTCTGCTCCTACTCTCCACCTGTTGGACTGCTGCATCCCGTGGACTATTCTCCAAGCGGCATCTTTTTAGCAGACCCTCGACAACAGACACCTGCACCGACTGTGGAAAACCTGCTGCCGCTAACCTTTCAGACTGATTGTTAAGACTTTCTTGAATCTTATGGTGGCAGGACATCTTCAACGCGTTTCCAAAACAAAGATTGGCAATACTCCTTTTAACCAGCTTCGAATGCGCGGATTGGTACTGCAACAGCGGCTTTTTAGCTCTCGGTTTATATTCCCAACATGTGTGCTGTTCCATGAAATGAAGCTCAAGATCTAAAAACCGTAGTACGCTGTCGGACGGCTCTTCAACGGTTATGACAAGAGGACTAAGGCTATCAGAAAAAACCTTCTTGAGCTCGTCTACCGATACGTGCACTTCTGGCTCAAAAAGGACGAGGTAATCGTCCACGTATCTGACGACTTTGACAATCTTGTGCTCCGACAACACACGTGCCAGATTCCTGTTATGGTGGGCCAAAAAAATGTCACTAAGAATCGGCGCCAAACAGGAGCCGATACATACACCCTGCTTCTGAAGGAAAGCTTTTCCATTCCATGTGGCAAACGTCGAGCGGAGTTTACTTAAATTAACAGCGCAAAGAACGGACGCCGCGCAAAGGAAACACACAGGACAAGCGCTGACTTCCAACTGAAAATTTTATTCATACGAAAGCATCTTATAAATGCACGTGACAACAGTTAAGGAACAAAGAAGGGGGGGGGGGAGGGGGGAACAAAAAACTAAAAACTATAAAAAAAACAAAAAACGTAATGAAAAGATGTAACCGTCACAGCAGCCGGCTGCTGTATGCATAACCAACTAGCCCAGTCAGCTACACTCTTAAGTCGAGCGGAGATAGCAGCGAAGCAAATCTAAAAAGCCTAAAACAGATAACCCGGCCGAATTCTGAAACGCAACCGCGCCATAGTCATCGATACACTCTTCTACGCATGCGATTGTGGGTCCACTTGCTTTCGCCGTCGTTTTGCAGCCAAGCTCATCGAGACTCGGCAAAACACGCTCGTCAAAAAACTTGGGGACCCTTAAGCTTCGCCTTTAAGAGTTGAACGCGACAGCGATATCCACACGCACGCACGCACGCACGTATACCAATAGGGTCATTCCACGCCAAACGTCCCAGCCATTCTGGCGACCATCTCAAATGTATTCGAAAAAAATTCGTGCTGATTTGCTGCATTGAAAACAGTGAATTGCTAGAATATTACGGAGAGAAACAAATTTTTCGTCATGTGCATGCCTTCCGAATTTCCCAGAATGTCGTCTGGGTGTTGTTTGTGAGAAAATTTATTCTAAGAGTTTGATTTCTTGTTTCTACACCAAATTTGGTTTACATAGTAAGCAAAGGCGTTTGTGTAAGGTGTTTGAAGCTCAATAATATTAGCGCAATATTTCTGCCATATACGCCTCGAAGAATTTAGCCAAAATGTTCTAAGTTTGAATTTTTCCCATTGCAAGATTGCGCCTTGTATGAATATCTGAGTCTTTAATACTTAGTCTACGAAATGTATATTTTGCGCGAAAAATATTTTCAGAGCCCTGAAGTTTCTGAACTTGATGGGAAAAAATCACGAATTTCAGAAAACCGTCATTTTTGTCGACCTTGTGACGCAATTTGCACCACGTGGCCCTCCAATTAAAAATCAGCTTTATACCTCAATCGAAAGCAAATGAACAGTTCTTTTTACATGGCAAGTTTTATCATTACCATTTTTGTTTTAAGGAAGAAAATAATTTTTGAAGTTTCCCATTGGCGGCTATCTTCCCATATCGTCATACGACAGCTTCCCGGTTGAAGTTCCCCATTGTCGTCAATGGGGAAACTTCAAAAAAAAAAAGTTTCTTCCTTAAAACAAAAATTGTAATGATAGAACTTGCCATGTAAAAAGAACTGTTCTTTTGCTTTCGATTGAGGTATAAAGCTGATTTTTAATTGGAGCACCACGTGGTGCAAATTCCGTCAAAATGTGGACCAAAATGACGGTTTTCTGAAATACGTGATTTTTTCCCATCTAGTTCAGAAATTTGAGGGGTCTGAAAATATTTTTTTGCGCAAAATATACTTTCCGTAGACTAAGTATTCATGACTCAGATATTCATACAAGGCGCAATCTTGCAATGAAAAAAAATTGAAACTTAGAACATTTTGGCTAAATTCTTCGAGGCGTATATGGCAGAAATATTGCGCTAATATTATTGAGCTTCAAACACCTTACACAAACGCCTTTGCTTAATATGTAAACCAAATTTGGGGTACAAACAAGAAACCAAACTCTTAGAATAAATTTTCTCACAAACAACACCCAGACGACATTCTGGGAAATTCGGAAGGCAACCACATGACCAAAAATTTTTGTCTCTCCGTAATATCCTAGCAATTCACTGTTTTCAATGCAGCAAATCAGCACAATTTTTTTCGAATACATTTGAGATGGTCGCCAAAATGGCTGGGACGTTTGGCGTGGAATGACCCAATAGTAAATAGCATACACACACGATTACATATGCGTAAATGATTTTTTTCGGGACAACGGGGTAGGGGCGATTAAGCTTGCATGACGAGCAACAGAGTGAGAATGAATTACAGAAGTATGGTGCAAGTTATTGTTTTTGTTTCCGTAGATTCGACGCACTCTTCGTATCTACTCCTCTAGGTATTTCTATGCAGCGTGAGTGCCGCCACACTTGATTACCTTGATGATGATGTGTGGTGTCTTGTGGCGCAAGGGCCATGTGATGGCCATAGAGCGCCAGGTCATTGGACAAGAGATGTGAACAATGATAATGGTAAGTGGCTGTGTAAGGGCCTTAAAATTCCTCGTGCTAAGGCGGGTAAAACGTAGAAGTATTAAAATCATGAAAGTGACGTGAAATGTGTGTAGTGAGAATGAATGGCGAAAGGTCGTGATAAAACCATGATGGAGATATATGGCATTAGCACAAGTGCCTCGTGAACGGCCTTGCGTCCAAGGGCCGTGAGGCAGGTGCTTTGTTTAATGTAGCCACCGCAGCATCGACCTCTCTTGAGAGGCCGTGCTACGGAATGCCTGGGTATGTCACATGAAAAGTATGTACGTCTCCTAAAAATGCCAACAATGATTGAGGTTTGAAAAGCGGATCCCTACCGTTGAACATTGATGGGTGAAATGGTATTTGCTGTCGGTAGGGTAAAGGAAAGTGCTTTTTTCGTAGCGTGTCTAATTCATTGCATTGGATTAAAATGTGAAGCACGGTTAGTGCTTCACCACCTCTGTCACACAGAGGTGGATCGCCACCAGACAAAAGGTATGAGTGTGTGCTGTGTGTGTGCCCTGTCCTTAGCCTTGTAAGTGTAACTTCTGTGTGACGTGATTTTGACACTGTCGGCCAATGACCAAGTTGCGGCTTAATAACGTGGAGTTTGTTTTGTGTGTGCCGATCCCATGTTCTCTGCCAATAGGCCCTGAGCTTTCGTTTAAGAAAAGGTTTTAAGTCAAGCGCAGGAATTTCTAGGGATGTATTGGCAGCGGTTGCGTCGACGGATGCAGCTAGCTGGTCCGCCAACACGTTTCCTTGTATCTCGCGGTGTCCCGGCATCCAGCACACTACGACATGCTGTTTGAGTGAGTGGACTGTGCATAGGAGTGAGTAGAGAGATACAAGGACCGGGTTTTTGTGTTTTTTCAGGCTTTTGAGGGCTTTTACCACGCTTAAGGAATCGGTGTATATTACTGCACTTGGTAGCTTTAATTGTTTAATGTGTTTGACGGCCGCAAATATCGCGTAGGCCTCAGCTGTGAATATACTTGTATTAGGGTGAAGAGCACCAGCATCCGAAAAGGATGGACCGACCGCAGCGTAGGAGACAAGTATCAGACTTGGAGGCATCGGTGAAGAATTCTGGATAACCGTATTTGAACTGCAATGCAAGGAAGTATGTACGTATGTGTGGAATAGGCGCGTGCTTTGATACTTCCACGAAAGATACATCGCAGTCTATAAGCTGCCATATCTGCCATGGGGGCAGATATGCAGCGGGAGCCATCAAACGGTGTTCTAGAAGTGGCACACCCGTTTCCTCAGCGAGGCCCCTCACACGAAGTGAGTAGGGCTGTCTCAACGAAGGACGGTGGTCGAATAGGGCAGAACTGGACAGATCATTGATTGTGTAGAGTGAGGGGTGTTCCTTGTGTGCGTTCACTTTGAGATAATATACAAAGGACATGTGAGATCTCTGCAGGTGGAGCCACCACTCGTTCGATTCGACGTAGAGGCTGTCTACGGGGCTGGTGCGAAAAGCACTCGTGGAAAGACGAATGCCCAAGTGGTGGACTGGGTCAAGCATTTTCAAGGCACTTGGTGCCGCAGACTGATAGACGATCGCCCCATAATCTAGGCGCGTGCGTATGAGGCTTTTATAAAGATTAATTAGACATTTTCTATCGCTGCCCCATGATGTCCGCGACAAGACCTTAAGTATATTCATAGCTTTCAGGCATTTGTTTTTGAGATTTTTGACGTGGGGTACGAATGTTAACTTCATGTCTAAAACTATGCCTGAAAATTTGTGTTGGGTTTTCACAGCTAGCCGCTGACCGTGCAGGTCAATCTCCGGATCGGGATGGAGGCCTCTCTTTCTTGAAAATAAAACGCACGTGCTCTTTTGCGGATTAAAGCTGAACCCTTTCTCGTCTGCCCATTTGGTTACCTTATTCAAACCAAGTTGAACCTGCCGCTCGCACATTACGAGGTTGCACGATTTAAAACCGATCTGCACGTCGTCGACATATGTGCAATAAAACATATTGGGCGGAATGTACAGATGCAAGGAATTCATTTTTATAATAAAAAGTGTGCAACTCAGGACACCACCTTGCGGCACTCCAGTCTCCTGGACAGATGTTCGAGACAAGACATTACCCACTCGTACACGGAACGTGCGATTGGACAAATAACTTTTGATTATGGCCAGCATGTTGCCTCGGACACCTAAGTGTGACAGGTCTCGTAGTATGCCAAAGCGCCAGGTGGTGTCGTAAGCCTTTGCCATATCGAGAAACACCGAGAGAAAAAATTGTTTATGGACGAAAGCGTCACGGATTTGTGCCTCGATACGTAACAGGTGGTCAGTGGTGGATCTGCCTTCGCGAAATCCGCACTGGTGTGGGTCCAGTAGGTTATTTGTTTCCAGGAAGTGTATAAGTCGGTGGTTAATCATCTTTTCGAAAAGTTTACAGAGGCAACTTGTTAGTGCGATCGGCCTGTAACTGGTAACGGTAGACGGATCCTTGCCTTGCTTTAGGATCGGAATTACAATGGCCTCCTTCCAGGCAGAGGGGATCTCGCCAGAAAACCATATGACATTGTACAGAGAAAGTAAAGTATTTCGCGTTTCGGGGGGTAAGTTTTTCAACATTTCATAGACCACACGGTCAGAACCTGGGGCGGAATTACTGCAGCAGTTTAGCGATATCTGTAGCTCCGCCAAGCTAAAAGGTTGGTTTTATGCCTCATATTTTGTACATTTGCGTTCTAGTTTCTGCTTTTCTATTCTCGTTTTGTACTGTTGAAAAGCGTCGGAATAGTGGGACGAGCTGGAGACCTGTTCGAAGTGGGTGCCTAGGAAGTTCGCCTGGTCTTCCAAGCTGTCGCCTTGTGTGTTTATGAGAGGGAGTGAATGTGTTTCTCTACCTACTACCCTACTAACCATGTTCCAGACTTTGCCCTCATGTGTATATGAATTGATGTCTGATAAGAACTTTTGCCAACTTTCTCTTCTGGCCTGCCGGCGCGTTCTCCTGCCTTGGGACTTTATGTTTTTAAAATTTGTAAGGTTTTCCGCTGTCGGAGAGTCCCGAAGCAGCTTCCATGCTTTATTTTGCTTTCTGCGCACATTTCGACATTCAGTGTTCCACCATGGGACACGTCGTTTGCCCGGCATTCCAGATGTTTGCGGGATGCATTTAATTGCAGCATCCGTCAGAAAAGCTGTAAGGTACCGTACAGCTGCATCTATGCTTAAACCAGACACGTCGGCCCATCTAAGTCGAGTAATCTTGTAAAACTGTTCCCGATCAGCTTTGTCTGTGAGCCATTTAGGAACATGTGGAGGACATTCATTTGATATTGGTGTGCTCAGAACTACAGGAAAATGGTCACTTCCAAAAGGATCATTTATGACTTTCCAGTGGAGTAGGGGTAGAAGCGATGGAGATACAATGCTGAGGTCTATGGACGAGTAGGTATTGTTAGCGAGGCTGTAATATGTTGGCTCTTTTCGGTTTAGGAGACATGCGCCGGAAGAGAAAAGGAACTGTTCAATTTGGCGACCTCGAGCGTCGCAGCGACAGTCACCCCATAGACTACTATGTGCATTAAAGTCCCCTAGGACAAGATATGGCTCGGGAAGTTCATCTATTAAAGACTGGAATTCATGTTTATGCAATTGGTAGTGTGGAGGTATATACAAAGAGCAAATGGTGACGAGTTTATTAAAAAAGACAGCTCGAGCAGCCACTGCTTCAAGGGACGTTTGAAGCGGTAGGTGTGTACATGCAATCCCTTGATTAACTATAATCGCAGTAGCACGGAAAGTCGAGCTAGTTGGTAGGAATGCATATTTGAATAGCGCAAAAAAGACACAGGGACACAGGCGAGAAAGACGATACAGGCGCTAACTTTCAACTGACGTTTATTCGGAAAGACAACACACACATATATATATATATATATATATATATATATATATATATATATATATATATATATATATATATATATATATATATATACATATAACATCTGGTCATGCGCAATGACTCCGTCTATTATCAAAAGCATAGTCAGCACTTCAATTTACTTATTTAGAGCCCTGAGCTCAGCAAACCAAGTTCCTTATCTGACAGGGATAAGGACGGGTGGCTAATGCATTTTTCTCCCATTTTCGCAATGAAAACCATTCTTCTTTGAAATTCAGGCCAAGTAGCCACCTGTCCCTTCACTGTGCAGAATGCAAATGTACCCCGAGTTTTGATGATGCAACTATACTATTCCAAAACGGCGATCAGACAACTAGAGAGGTAGCCGAAGCCTCTCCACCACGACAACCAACGACTCGCGACCGGCATACACTTTCCGGGGACACTGCATTGCACGCACCGGAGCATCGCGAAAATCACACGTGAACCACGGGCGTTCGCAAACCGTGTAAGCGAAACCGAACGGGTTTTCGCTCCATCGTTTTTCAACTCACGGTCCGCTGCAGCGAAGGAGCGTGATTTGCGGGTCGGCGACCGTCCTGTGGATGTGCTTGGCATGCGGCGTCGGGTTGGCGAGCAGCGTCCTGCTGATAGGTCGCTTCGGCGAAGATACAATCATTTCGGTCCTGCTTGGGTGTTGGGTTGCGATGCGCTCGACTTCGCAAACGCGAGAGGCAGAGTTCTCAGCTCCAGCCGTGAACGCGCGAAGACCTCCCGCTCCCCCCTGGCGTGTCCATCGATGCACCAAACTCACTTGCGCGACATTAGCTCGTCGACGATGTTGTCTTTCGGCAGCGCTTAATGCAGTAGTTCTCGTAGTCGGTACCATCGCCTTCGTATCAGTAGACGGCGGAGATACACCATTGTTGCATATGGACGCTGCACTACGCTGCACAGACGAAGCACGTAGCTCACACCAATTTAACGCGAAAGAGGAAGCACGTAAATGCGTCGTCGCCGAGTCAAATCAGGGCGTAGAGCGCGTCGCAATTACAGCCTCCGTTTGTGGTCTGCGAAATTGGCTCTAGAAACCTTGTCGGAGCTTATTTCGGAGGCAACGCTACGCTTTGTTTCAAGTAGGGCCAACGCCACCTAGACGGCGTTGGTAGGCCGCTCTGATGCCAGCGTCCGTTCGAATGCTCGCATCGGGGGGGCCGTAGTGCTGAGACTACCACAGCGTTCACTGTCGGTGTCATAATGCAGCACTTCTCTTCTCCGCTCTTAGGCGGCGGCACCGCCCCGACTAACGAAGAGCGCAGGTACAAAGCGAAGGAGTGTAAGATATATAAGGCGCGTCTGAATGGCTTCTAGCGAATGCGTCGATGGCTCAGTCGGCTAAGCGCCCGCTGTCTATCGCCGCGGATCGGTAGGTCGTGGGTTCGATTCCCGGGTCTTCCAATTTCGCGTAACTTTTTCTTCTGGTTTCTTTGTATTATATTCGTGTACCTTTTTACAACGTCATATCCGTGACGGACATACGTCAGTGAAGTCTTGGTGGACCCCGGCATAAAACACTTTCGTGTTAAAAAAATGTTTTACTATGTCGGAAAATAAACCATCCGATTGATTCAGTCAATGTTTCGTTGTTAATTCACTCAATGATTCACTTAAATTGATTGACTGAATGATGAAAGTAAATATTTTTCTCTACCCGTGGCCCAAGCATTTAAAAAAAAGCTCTGATGTGACGAAAACTCATAGGAACAGGTGACACTAAATATAATTAGACAAAGCCGGGCCAGTTCCTTTGGAACGGAAGTCGGCCCATCCAAAAATAAGCGGAACATATCAAGATCGTGCCTAGCGCCACCTGCTACGAAATTAAAAAGTTAATTAGTATAGTACACATTTTTCCACACAGGCGGGGCCACTTGTCAGATTCACGGAAGCGAGTACGCGTATGAACACAATTATGTAGTACGCTGTGTCATGATTGGCTGTGGGCGCCCGTACCTTCCATAGCACTGCCAACAGCTTGTGAAACGGGGTATAGCTAGCTCTTGAAAAGCACGTCCGTCGGGGCTGAATCTCGAGCGGAGAAGCGCGCGCTCTTCTTTCTTTTTCTAGGGCGAGAGCTACTCTTGCCTCGACCCATTACATGCAGGTGGCATTAGCCCCTTCCGTGAAGAAAGCAAGAAGAAGAATAAGAACAGCACTACCTTGATGCTACAACATGTGCGCGTGGAAAGAAAAGGCAATCAAAACCCTACATGAAGCAAAAGGGCCAAATGAAGGACCTGACGATACTAAAGTCAATCAATGAACAAGCGACTTCTCAACCTATAAGTGAAAGGCATTCGCAAAGACCGGTGAACGATTTAAATGGTTGATCCCTCCGTCATAGGAATCGGTATAACACGAAGGTGCAACGTGTCCTTACAGAAGTAGTCGAATGTTTACTGCACATTGACATAAGAGAGCTTTAACAATGTCTATTGGTGTGGTGACAGTTATAGCGCCCTTTAACGTGGATGCATCCACGCTGACGCTTGATGGTACATCTGTATCCCGATGACTAACGTCTATGATGAATGATTAAAGAAACCCTTGTGATCATAGATGCTCGTGGTATCTGTACGGTGAGAGCGGAGCCATTGAAAGCGGTGTGACAGCCAGAACAGCGTCAATCATTGGGCGCCGAACTTGGGCTAAGGTCGCCTACTCGCGGCATGTTAGAGTTATTGAACACCGCTACCCGACCAGAGGGAAACGCAACGCGCGTCGTGTCTCCCCCGCTGGCCGGCTGCGATTTTTCGCGGGGGGCGAGCTAGGAACATGGCTAGGGACGCGGAGTTACGGCCACGAGACGCACTCGCGCGTCGCACAGCTATTTTAGATGTGAAGCATCTTATGGCGAAGCTTAATCCGGTGGTGGTGGTGGTGGTGGTGTGCCGCGTGCCCACCCTTACTGCGCATGCGCAAACAGTTAAAGAAAAAAATAAAAATAAAAAACCTCCTCTCCCCCTCTCTCTCCTCTAGGCGTCCCTCCCCACGGCAACCACACCCTCACTGCGCATGCGCCTCCCTTCCTCTCTCCCCTCTTACACTCCCCCCCCTCTCTCCATCCCTGCCCGCGGCGTCTAACTCCCCCCTGCGCATGCGCGTCCCCCCTCTCTCTCCTACGCTCCCCCCTCTCTCCTCTACGCATCCCTGCCCACGGCGTTCACACTCCCACTGCGCATGCGTGTCACCCCCCTCTCTCTCCTCTCCTCCGCTTCCCCCCTCTCTCGCCTCGGGACGCCGACGCAGGCAGCGTCTGCTAGCGAGTTTCTTGGTTGAAAAAACCGACTGCTCGCGCTGCACAACCGTTCACTGGCCATCCCGTATATATAGCAATGGATCTTGACCTCCAAGGTGGTGCCGGTGGAAGATTTCTCCTGTGCGTTGTTGAACAATAAAAATTCGCAGCGTGCGCGTTAACTAAAAGCGGAGTGCGGGTCTCTGTGTCCAGTCGGAGTCTTCTGTCTCTCATTGCCCATTAGCAGCGATTGGCATGTTCCAGTAGGAAACACTGCTCCATCACTGCCTGCTTTGCGCCTCCCCAGTTTTCTCTCCTGCGCAACGCTGCTATGAGCGCCAGCGTCAACGCCGCCGCCAGTGTAAGCGTTAGCGCCCGCTGCTTCACATCTACACATGGTTCCCTTTAGCGGGAGATGGTGTGATTATTTGGTATGGTCGGGTGCTACGAGTACGAGTGTGGAAGCTAGGGGTAAGGTCGCCACCTGGCAGTGTGTTAATGCGTCGGCAAAATTGTACGTTTACTATTCGAAACACGCCGAATGGGACGGACGCGGAGAAACAACGCTTTGAAGAAACTAATCGTGCATTTCCCGGTCACAATGTATTACTTCTCTTATCAAGAGCACTGTGAGAGGGCAGTGGTAGATATAAAAGGCTTGGTTTTAAAGCCTGCAATGTATATGACCGTGACGCAGTGGATAGCGTGCCCGGCATCTCTTGTCGCGGACCTAGAGGTCGTAGGTTCGACTCTCATTGACGGAACTTTTTTTTCTTTGTCTTCTGATCATGTGTATTTTTTCGACGTCATTTCTGTGACGGAAATACGTCACTCAAATGTTGGTGGACCCCGGCATAAAACACTTTCGTGTTAAAAAATTGGCCGCGTATCTGCGTGCTTCGCTGCAAATGTCGTCGAAAGACGATAGTCTTGTGCCGACTGCACTGCATGAGCGGCATGAGTACCACAATTTAATAGCTGGGCTAGCCGCTGGGCTCGTTTTTCGGACGTTTTCCGGGCGCGCTTAGACGGACGCCGGCGTTTCTCCGCTGAAATTTGGTCGTCGGTCTTTTCTCTGCGTTCTCTGATCATGTCTTGTAGAGTGGGTCGTATTTCATCAAGCGGCCATATATGTTTTGCCTTGCCTGAGACAGCGCTCTTCTACGATGAATCAGCCGCATCTGGCTGGCATTGATAAAACAGAAGAGGACGCCATCTACAGCGCTACCGGGGAACATCGGCTTGTGTTGAACAATGCTGCTGCCAGGTGGCAGCACCACAGCCAGCCACAGCGTCGAAGTTAAATCACTGGGCGGAGACTTGTTTTTTACACAGCAGCGCCGCGTAATAAACACTAGGATCTTTATAATTACGTATCTATATATTTTGTTTTAAAGGAACACTGTGAATAGTACTAAGGTATTGATGTTGTGCCTCAGGTATGCGTAATATTTGATTTTTAATTGCCCACGCTCACCCGTATGAACACATGCTTCTTGGTCAAGATTGGAGGTCGTAAGGCAGGGGGTTAAAGTTTGGCCAGCTAGCTGAATCGTGTGACGTGCCGACAAACAGACAAACAGACAGACAGACAGACAGACAGACAGACAGACAGACCAAAATTTCTCCGTTTAGGTATCCCAAGAAAGACTATCGTCTTTAAAACGGTTACGAACGCGCAATGTACGGTTTCATGCGCACGACATGAGCTACGTCCGGTCTCGGTTGTGTCCTGGTCCGTGCCTGCGATGTTGTGTCCGGGACCACTTCGTAGTTCACGGCACTGACGCGGCGTAGAACTTTATACGGGCCAAAATACCGGCTCAGTAACTTTTCACTGAGGCCTCGGCGGCGAACGGGCGTCCACACCCAAACTTGGTCTCCGGGGTTGTAGGACACTTCCCTGTGGCGGATGTTGTAGCGTCATGCGTCCATCTGTTACTGCTGGCCGATGTGCAGGCACGCAAGCTGCCGAGCTTCCTCGGCATGCTCTGCGAACTCCTCGGCGTCAGTTGTCAACTCGTTATCGTCTTGACATGGTAGCATTAAATTCAGCATGGTTCTGCACTTCGCGGCCATAGAGAAGACGAAATGGCGGGTGAATCGCGTGGTTCTTGCACGGCGGTATTATACGCGAAGGTCACGTAAGGCAAGATCCGGTCCCATGTTTTGTGCTGGACGTCTATGTACGTTGCGATCATGTCTGCGAGCGTCTTATTCAGTCTTTCGGTAAGTCCGTTGGTCTGCGGATGGTATGCGGTCGTCTTTCGGTGTCTGGTGTTGCTCAATTCAAACACCTCGTCCATAAGCTGTGCTGTAAAGGCTGTCCCTCTGTCCGTTATTACGCTGGAAGGAACACCCTGACGCAACACGATGTGGCGCATAAAAAAATGCGCTACCTCTGAAGCCGTGGCTCGTGGGATCGCTTGTGTCTCAGCGTAGCGTGTTAAGTAGTCAGTCGCCACAATCACCCATTTGTTCAAACAGGGGAAGTGGTCCGAGAATATCCATGCCGACTTGATCGAAGGGCGTAGAAGGTGCCTCAATTGGCTGAAGTAAGCCAGCCGGCTTAACAGAGGGTTTCTTTCGGCGCTGACATTCCCGACAGCTTTTGACGCATTGGTATACGCTCGCCGAAAGTCCGGGACAATAGTACCTCTCACCTACTCTTGCAAGTTTTCGTGAGAAGCCTAGGTGGCCAGATGCAGGTTCGTCGTGGCAAGCGAAAAGTACGTCGTCTCGCATGTCTCTGGGAACCACTAGCAGGTAAGCACGGTCGTTCGAACGGGCGTTCTTCTTAAGGCTCATTTACACTAGCGCGACACGACATTTACACTAGCGCGACATTTTGGTGTGCCGACTGTCTTTGGGAGCGTCTTTTGTCGTGTCGTCGTCCCATTTACACTGCAACGACGCCAAGAGTCCGCCGATAGTCTGTGGAAGACTCCCTCTGCGCCTTGTCGTGCTCAGAGCGTTTCGTCGGCCGATTCTCTAGTCACACTGGAGGCGCGCGCGGCGACACCTACTGAACTTGCACGAAGAAATTGAAACAGGCACCACCTGCGCCTCATTTTCAGCCGTCCTCCCTCCTCTGCCATTCTCCCTCTCGGGCTACGCGGCGCAGCTCCCGCCATCGCCCCTCGGCGTCGAGGGACGGAGTGGGGACAGACAAAGGGGCAGCGAAGGAAAGACATCCGTGGGGTGCGCTGAGGGGGTATTCTGCGGGGCCTCCGCACAATACCCCCCCAAGATCTCCCCAACCAACGACATGGGCAAATTTTCGCTCGGCCACCGATCTCGCGACGACCTGCCAACGACAAGTCTGCCGATTCATTTTGCTGGTGTTTTCCGTCTGCCATCCTGTTACACTACGACGACATGCTGTTTTTCGAGGCGTCATCGTCGTCGTCGGCCTAGTGTGACTAGACGGTCCGGCGACATCGTCAGCGGGCGACTCGACGGCTAACCGTCTGTGTCGGCCTCGTGTCTACGTCGGTGTCGTGTCGCTCTAGTGCAGGGGTCTCAAACTCACCTCAGCCAGCGGGCCGCAGTCATGCAATTTAATCCCGCAAGGGCCGGGGGGGGCAGTGAAGAAGGTAAGTGCGGGGGGGGGGGGGGGGGAGGCATAGTTGTGAAGAAATGTTGCCATTAAAAAAATAATCCTTTTGAAAATCTCCTATACAGGTCATTTCTGAAGGAGATTTGGTTCCAGGATTTCAAAAACTGTCCATACCGATCTCCAAAATGACAATCTTGACACCGACTCTGAAATATAGCTTTTCTTTCACGGTTATGTGTCAGGACATGGTGACCACATGGGGTGCCTCACGCAAAGAATGCTTTGAACCAGTCACGCCTTTGCAGCCCACGAACACGCCTATTAAGAAACATTTACAAAAAAAAATGTCGGGCGAAGACAGTCATCGTAAGGCCGCGGGCCGCAAGCGAGAGGCTCGCGGGCCGCATGTGGCCCGCGGGCCGCGTGTTTGAGACCCCTGCTCTAGTGTAAAAGAGCCTTTATAGAGCACGCCGTCTCGCAGACAGAACGACGTCAACGAGCGGGACAAATGGCGTGGTATGGTTATGTCGCGGCCCTCTAAATGATCGATGATCGGTCGAAGCTCTGCGTCATGTCGCTGCCGTCTGCTCAAATCCGACGAGCAAATGGCACCCAGGAAACCGTCATCGTCCTCTGCTCCTTGACTGACGAGATGAATGGGTGCGCGCGACAGTGTGTCGGCGTCTTCATGCTTACGGCCAGATTTATAAACAATGGTGACATCGAATTCCTGTAGCCGCAAGCTCCACCGTGCTAGTCGTCCCGAAGGGTCGCTCATATTTGCCAACCAACAGAGGGCATGGTGGTCAGTCACTATTTTGAAGGGGCGACCATAAAGGTACGGGTGAAACTTGGCGATTGCCCACACGACTACGAGGCACTCTTTCTCCGTAGTCGTATAATTCGCCCCGGCACGGGATACGAAGCGGCTGGCGTAGGCTATTACTCTTTCCATGCCATTTTGACGCTGAACGAGCACAGCGCTGAGGCCAATGTTACTGGCGTCAGTATACACCTCTGTGTCGGCATCGTCGTCGAAATGAGCGAGAACAGGCGCTGATTGCATGCGCTGACGCAGTTCAGCAAAAGCTGCCTGTTGCTCATTGCAACATGAGCAACAGGCAGCTTTTTGAGCTGAACCCCTGACTCGCCTCCCATGTGAGGCGAGTCAGGGGTTCAGCTATCTGCGAAAAGCCGTGAATAAACCTGCGATAGTAGGCATACAAACCAAGGAAGCGCCGGAAGGCCTTCTTGTCAACAGGAGCTGGTAATGCGGCAACAGCGGCCAGCTTGTCTGGATCGGGCCGGACCCCTTTGGCGCTAACTACATGCCCAAGAAATTTGAGCTCCTCATAACCGAAGTGACACTTCTGTGGCTTTAGTGTCAGGTCTGCTGATCGGATAGCCTCTAGCACACTGTGCAGACGGTGAAGATGTTGCTCGAACGTGGCAGAAAAGACCACCGCATCATCAAGGTACACAAAACATGTCTGCCACTTCAGTCCTGTGAGGAGAGTGTCCATCATTCGCTGGAAAGTTGCCGGAGCTGAACACAAGCCAAAAGGAAGCATTCGAAATTGGTAGAGGCCGTCTGGAGTCACAAAGGCTGTTTTCTCGCGGTCTCGCTCATCTACCTCAATTTACCAGCACCCGCTTGTCAGATCGAGGGAAGAGAAATAGCGGGCACGGCGAAGTCTATCCAACGAGTCGTCGATGCGCGGCAGCGGGTACACGTCCTTTTTGGTCACGTTGTTAAGCTTCCGGTTGTCTACGCAGAAGCGTAGCATTCCGTCTTTCTTTTTGACAAGAACGACCGGAGACGACCACGGCCTGTTGGATGGTTCGATAACGCCATCGTCAAGCATATCGCGGACTTGCGTACGTATCGCTTCACGTTCTTTCGCCGACGCGCGGTAAGGGTGCTGGTGTATCGGGCATGCGTCCTCGTACGTGATGATCCTGTGCCGAGTGATGGATGTCTGGCGGACTTTTGAGGAACTTGCGAAGCAGGACCTGAACTCGAACAAGAGCGCTCGCAGCGCAGTCTGGTTATCGGTGGACAGTTCAGGATTGATGTCGATATTACCCAGTGACGTGTCTGCGGTGTCCACTTGTTCCGACGAGAAACAGTTGTTGACGTTTGCTACTTCGTTGGCAAACGCTATCGAAGTGCCGCGGAAAAGGTGTCGATGCTCGTTGCTCAAGTTGGTAGCAAGCAATTGCGATCGGCCACCAAGAAGGTGTATGACACTTCTAGCTACACAAATGCCTTGTTTCAGGAGGTGTTCCAAGTTTGTTTCGGCCACCGCTTCCCCATCGCCCAAACCACAGCATGTGACGTCGACCAAGGACTCGTGGAGGAAGCGTCACGCTGTCTTCAGAAACACGAAGTACATCGACACGCCGTTCCTCGTCCTGCACGTCGATTGCTCGCTCGGCTGACAACGTGACGCGGCGCTCTTGCAGATCAATAATGGCGCCATACTACTGCAGGAAGTCAACTCCCAGAATGACGTCACGGGAGCATTCGCGCAGGACGAGGCAGCTTGCCACGAATGTATACCCTTGAATCTGAACTCTAGTTCAGAAAGAAAAAGGAGTATGGAGTATAGGAAAGAAAAAGAAGAACAAAAACCCACGTGCCGTGCCGTACATTACTCATCCATTATTATCAAACACGCCATCCAAAAAGCGAAGATCTTTTTGCGTAAGCGAGATAGACGGTGCGCTTACACACTCAAAGTCATCCCGTGTCATTTCCGCGGCCTCAACAATCAAACATGTTAACAGATCCCTGTCACGATATAAAACGCATGTGTGGTCAAAATACGGCACACAACCACACTCATTATAGTGGATAGCCAAGTCACCATGTGCAGCTTTTTGCACTTTATTGTGATGTTCTTTTACCCTCTCATTAATACACATTTCAGTCTGCCCAACGTATCCGCGACCGCAATACAAGGGTACTCTATAAACAACGGACTGTGCACAATCAACATAGTCATTACGACGTTTAATGTTGCCACCCTTCTTTTCTTTCGGAACAGGACAGGTTTCGCCACATAGTTTCGACAGTTTCTCTGGAGCTGACATGACCGCTCGTACACCAACCTTATTTCCAATCTTCTTAAGATTGTGTGTGGACATAGGGGACAACAGTCGTCATTCGCTCCTGCAGGAAAGTGTCATCACGCGGCCGATTTTGTTTCTTTAAGTCCCTATAGAGTGATTCCCCGACAGCTGTAACCAGTCGTAGCGGGTAACCTGTTGCCTGCAGCCGCGAAACCTGTTGCTCGAAGCTTTTCTGCATGAGGTGAAAACACGATTTCTTTAGGGAATTAAAAAGGCACATACGTGCGACAGACCTCTTGACTACTTTTGTATGTGCAGAAGAGAAGGGCAACAATGGCTTTCTGCTCCTAAGCTCATAAAGCCAACAGACGTGGTCATCCTGAAATTTTAATGAAAGATCAGGGAACCTGACAGTCTTACCACATGGCATTTCGTGTGTAAGTTTTAGAGGCTGGCAAACCGTCTCAAATACTTGAAGGGTCAAGTCAGCACAACTTTGAAACTCGTTTGCATCACATTTCAGAATTATCAAATAATCATCTACAAACCTGAAGATTTTTATAACTTTAGTTCCTAACAATTTCTGATCAATTATTAGATCCAGGTGGGCCATGAAAATATCACTGAGTACGGGTGCAATTACCGAACCAATACAAATACCCTGTTTTGGATGTATGTGTTTCCATTCCAGTTAACAAATGTAGACGTTAAGTATTTAGCCAACAAGTCCAAAAAAACCTCGCACTGACATACCACAAGTGTTCTGAAAGGTCATTGCACCATGTTCAAGTATACACTGTTCGACAAATTCCAGAAGCATATCGTGAGGTACATCTTCCATCCTATGAAGATCCATCTTCATATCCTATGAAGATGGATCTATAGACCCGAGCACGCCTATCTCACACCCAGACGCCTAGGCTCCCGGCGGCATATTCTCGCACCAAGACGCCACTTTTTTTTCTGAACTGCCAAGGCGTGTATCCGTTGCGCCAAGTTAACATGGCAAGAGGTGTCTCTGGGACTTTAAAATACGAGAAAGCGCCTCTTCACGCCGCTCCCGCTTACAAGAAGTCGTCTGGGCACCACTGCGCCGTCTTTAGACGCGAAAACAATCAGCGCAAGAGGAACATATTATTCAGCACTGTCTTAGAAGATCACAGCACGACGCGGCAGTCGTGCCGGCGAGGTGTTTTCAGATTGCAAAGATTTGCATCCGCAACGAAAAACGTCGAGCTCCGCCGCCAGTGGATAATTGCAATCAACAAGAAAAACTATGAGCCCAGTAAAAGTGTACAAGTAAGTACACTTACTGCGTATATTCAAGCGCGACGCCAGCTAAAGTGAAACCTCGGTGATACGAATATCACGGGACCATCAAATATATTCGTATCATCCGAAATTCGTATCACCAGAAAGCATGGAAAATTAGCATGTGACAAAAGAAAGCTGGCGTACATTTTCATTTATTGTTTTTCAGGGCCGCAGCAACGTTAGGAAGAACTCTGAATGATTGACAGTCAAGTTTTTAGATGTCGGCAATCATACCAGAACTCGTAAATATACGGTCCGTACCCGCGTGCTTAATTAATGAACCAGGTGCGTTGTGACCCGCGACAGCAGTGCCCCTTCCGAATTTTAGTATGCTTTTTTTGCATGACACCGGAGTACTGCGGCGAAAGTAACAAAAGAAGCGCTTTGATGCGATAGATCAAGGCCACAAAATTTCAGAACTACGGTCCTATGTTATGATTTTGTTATCGCAGAGGTGTTGGGAATGTCTTTTGGGAGATTTACAGCCGTGCCCGCACAAGTGCGACCTCAACAGTCGCGCATGTTGACATTGTGGGGCCTGACTCCTTCGCCAAGACCTCGCCTTCTATCGGTTCTCGTCAACTTTTCATAGGATGTTTGATGCACGAGGCAGGCACGTGTAAACACAGTACAACGACAGCAGCCCGCGTCGGCGTGTTAGAAGAAAAAAACCATGGCGCCTATGCTTTCTGTAATTTAAATGCGAAGGCACACGGAGGCACATTAAAGCCTCAGAGATTCGCTCACCCAATCTCGGAGGCCGTGACGCGTCTCTGAAAGTTTATTCTGACCGTAAGAATATTTTTCTTACACCGTGATTCTGACGATTTGGCGGTGCTGAGCGCATGCCCGCGCTTGCGTTCCCGCGCTCGCACGTGCTTGGCGCGTCTTCAGCGAAAGCGCGGACAGCACCTCTTCGTACCTGGGCGGTAGCGTACGTTCGTATGAAACGTCGCGGGGTGAAAATCGGTTCGCAACAACCGTACTCCATTACATTGCAGGCCAATGGACCTTGGCCGGGACCAAAGTAAAATTCGTATCACCCGAAATTCGTATGAGCTGAGATCGTATCACCGAGGTTTCACTGTATTTCGCTTTACAACAGTAATTTGCGCGCAATATGCCTGTAGTATGCGGCACCAACTGATTGCCGTACTCTTTCGCAGGCCGCATGCCAATAATAGGAGATATTATGACTCCCACTTGCACGCACACTGTGCACGTTTAGTACAAATGTAACGGCGTACTATCGCGATGCAAAGAAACGTGAACAGCGGAAAGCGTGGCTTTCAACTCAGTCGAACTGCGACATGCCGTGACTACCGCTAGGCAAATCTGTGCTTTCAGCCGGCGCCACTGTAGCACTATAAAATCTTGCTCTGGCTGGCACTTTCGCACCGCGTGCACCGCGTGTGTGTGTTCCGAGTACCAGGCATGACTGGTAAATGATAAACATATGCGGTACATGAGCGCAAGCCGGAGCGGCATTCTAGCCCTACGGTGACACCGGCTGAAAGCACAAGTTTTGCCAAGCGACTGTCAAGGCATGTCGCAGGTCGACCGAGTCAAAAGCCACGCTTTCCGATGTTCATGTTTCTTTGCATCACGATAGTACGTACCTGATAACGTTGCTTCCGCAGTCTGCAATGCACGTGCTGTAGACATTCTGGATCGTCGAGGAAAGTCTCCTAGACGTTTCACAAGAAAACAGCACAAATTTTCAGGCGAAAAAAAGCGCGAAACATGCTTACAGCCGTACTCGGGTTGGGAAGTTTCGCGTTTGAACTGCGGCTGATTGCAGAGCGTCTGCTAGCCTGGCAGTTCAAAGTGTTGCTTGGCCACGCATGCGACAGATGGCGCGACGTGCTGCCTAAATATGGCGGCACACACTGAACTCGCTGTGTTCTGGTGTATACCAACGTGCCCAATCTACTTGTTTATTAAATGTACAACGTGATTTACATGCTCATGGTGCACTGGCGTCCAGTTTGCTAGCTCGATATACACCAAAATTGGTATTGCGCCACGCGACAGTATGACGATCATAAATTACGGGTGGTAACATGAAAATTATGACAGGCATGTCATGTACAGCCGTCAGCACCTTTAACTCGAACGCTCCGATGCGTGGCCTCGGCTCGCTTGGACTGAGGTCAGCGCCGCCAAGCGTTGAAAATGATATGCTTGCTGCAGTTAACGATAGATGGAGCGCGCGTCGGTTTCACTAGTAAATTTCTGTTTCCAGTCTGCCTGACCGGCGGGTCGAATGCATTCACTTGGCACCCCGTTTGCGCTACGTTTCGCTCGTGGCTACGTTATCGCGCGCGCCCATGGCGTTCGTTGTCGTATGCTTATCTCGACAATGAACCATTGCGTGCGACAGCTTACGCACCTTTCGAGTTTGAATTTGCAGCTGCTGCTCAAAAGAAATCACATGTATAAAAAGCAGAGCAAACGCACGTTCATGGCGTTTGTAAAAGTTGCACAATAAATAAATCTGAAATGCGGTCGCGTTGTTCATGTTCTGATTCATTAATTTTCACACAGCGTGAATTGAACTGTTCTCGCAATTTAGAGTGTGCCTTCCTGTTCGGTTTACGCTGCACGGAAGATGTAGTCTTGGAGCGTAAGATTTGTGCGTGTAATAATATCGGGGGTTTAACGTCCCAGAACCACGATTTGATGTGTGCCATGAACGTGCGTGTGCTCTGCTTTTTATACATGTGATCTCTTTCGAGCAGCAGCCACAGCAGCTGCGAATTCAAACTCGCAAGGTGCGTAAGCTGTCGCACGCAATGGTTTCTTTCACTGTATTCGGCGGAAACCGAATACAGTGAAAGAAACGCGCGTGGCAATATACACCAAAATTCGTATTGCGTGATGTGACTGACGAACATAAATATGACAAGTCCTAACATGTAAATCATGATATGCATGTTATGAACAGTATGATTTGCTCCTTGCTGGCTGCTTCGCATTACATCGATTCCCACAGTGCGTGGGATCTGCCGTTTCTTTTTTTTCCAGTTGAAATTCTCAAGTACTAGCTCTTCCTCGGTTTGCGCTTTCCGTCATACTTTTACTCACCGGGGAAATCCCCTGGACGATCTTGTTAAACGACTCGGCTGTTACCTTTCGGATGTAACCTAGCGCTTCGTACCCCTCCAATTGATTTCCTCCTTCATCTACGATATATAGTTGCATTGTCACAGACTTCCTACCTAGCGCCTTTATGTGGCTCCAAAATATCCTAGGCGCGCACTTCTTTTTTTCCCGAATCTCTGTGACCCAGCGTTCTCTTTCACCTTTAATTTTTGCCTCGGCCAATTTCTGTACAATGGACTTTTTCTCTAGATATATTTCCCATATTCTGTTGACTTCGTCCTGCGGCCGCTTGTCCTTTTTTGGTTTTCTATGCTCCCGTGATGCTTCACGTCGCTTCTGGATAGCTTTCCGGATTTCCTTATTCCACCAGCGCTTCGATGCGAAGCTGCTTATGGCGAAGTTCAATCCGGTGGTGGTGGTGTGCGGCCTGACCATCCTTACTGCGCATACGCAACCCTCTCCACACAGCTCCTCTCCTGCGTCCCCCCCTCTCTCTCCTCTAGGCATCCTTCCCCGTGCCGTCCACACCCCCCACTGCGCAAGCGCAAACCCTCTCCACACACCTCTCCTACGCTCCCCCCCTATCTCCTCTGGGCATCCCTGCCAGCGGCGTCCACACCCCCCACTGGGCATGCGCGTCCCCTCCCCCCTCTCTCTCCTCTCCTACGCTCCCCCCCTCCTCTCGCCTCGCAACGCCGACGCAAGCAGCGTCTGCTAGCGAGTTTCTTGATTGAAAAAACCGACTGCTCGCGCTGCACAACCGTTCACTGGCCACCCCGTATATATAGGCACTGGATCTTGACCTGCAAGGTAGTGCCGGTGGGAGATTTCTCCTGTGCTTTGTTGAACAATAAAAATTCGCAGCCTGCGCGTTAACTAAAAGCGGACTGCGGGTCTCTGTGTCCAGTCGGAGTCTTCTGTCTCTCATTGCCCATTAGCAGCGGTTGGCATGTTCCAGTAGGAAACACCGCTCCATCACTGCGTGCTTTGCGCCTGCCCAGGTTTCTCTCCTGCGCAACGCCACGATGAGCGCCAGCGTGAACGCCACCGCCAGTGTAAGCGTCAGCGCCCGCTGCTTCGCATCTACACGTGGTCCCCTTTAGCGGGAGATGGTGTAATTTTTTTGGCCTCTCTTTTCCTTTCCAGCAAATAGTTATTTTTTGTTTCCCTATCTCTTTCGTCATTAGATGTAACAGCTCGCTATACTCCCAGTCCTTGCCCGATATTTTCCCTACTCCTTCCTCGACTCTTGCGGCTACGTTTGTTATTTGTTTGTCATTTAAACACGAGCTTCGTGATTGACTGATTTTATGTTCTTATTTCCAGTTGTATATCCCATTTGTAATGTTATGCGATTATGATCACTACCCAAGCTTTTAATTCCTTCCGCGTCTGTGCTCATTTCACTCAGTTTGTGATAAATTCCTTCATTCATGAGACAATAATCAATACTCGATTGCTTGATTCCAACTTCCCACGTGATCTGCCCATCATATTTAGGCCACGTGTTAACTATCTCAATACTATATGTTTCTCGTAGAAATCTAGCAATAACTTCCCGCTGGCGTCTGAATATCAGGCTAGGTCATGTATGTGAGCATTCATGTCCCCTAGATGGATGATTTGGGTCCGATTACCAAATTCCTTAATATCCGCAATTATGCAATCCACAATCTCCTGATTCTTTTCTCTGCAACTATTTCCCGTCCACAAGTAGGCTACCCCTAGCCGCGTTTTCTTTCCACCTACTGTGCCAAAACCCAGAGGTCTCTGAACCTGCGGCGTAGGCAGAAATTTGTTTCGGTGGGCGCACGTCGTTTATCTGAAGTGGGGTCCGGGTAGGCAAGTGTGGTAGAGTGTGTGTGTTCTGTGTCCCATGGCAGACGGGAGGGGCACGGGCCCGATGGGCCACCTCCTGGCTACGCCACTGCTCTGAACACGTCTGTTTCGCTCTATCCCATTTGGCTCCCAGGTGAATTAGCATCCCTACACCCCCCACCTTTCCTCTCTGCTATGATCCTGTTGCACCCTTCCCAAACATAATTGTCAATATGTAGCGGCTCTTCCAAGTCTCTAAGGTGTGTTTTTGTAACCGCATAGACGCCTATCTGTTCGTTGTTTAACTGCTCCTCAATCTCTAACCATTTTGCCTTTTTTTTCTGCCACCCTGCATGTTTCTGTAACTAATTGCAACCTTTTACAGCGAAAGCTGTTATGAGATCACAACAAGTGCCGTTTTTGTCCCGCAGTTGTCCACCGCCGCCGCCGGTGTCCGTAACCACTATCGCTCGAAATTAAAAAAAAATTCGCCGCCATATCCACAAAGTGAATGATGTTAGAGGAGCTTGCTCGGAGATGATCGGGTAACCCGCGAATCCTCATTACACATTTCCTACCATCATATATAGACGTGACAACGTTGTTATATATACATTACATACGCAATGTTTACTAATTGACATTTGGATGCACTATATTGTCACATGGTCGTGACGTCGACGAAGGCAGCAGGCGACGTGTCCAAGATGAAACTGTTTATTAGGCCGAACTTGTGGCCGGTAAACGGAAAGTAGGATTACAGCAATACACGCTGGCACTGATAGCGGCGAACAGAGCGTCGGCCGTCGATCAACTAAACATCGTTGGAACGCGCCGGCTTTTATAACTCACGCGTCGAACATTCTAGCCTTATCACTAGTCGTCGCGCACGCTCTGGAATAATCTTGAGTGTTAGCGTCTTCCGTGCAATCTTAACAGAACGATCTACTACAAGCGAGAAGCTTCTGGAACAATAAGGCGCGTACTGCTGATAGTCTTTGTGGGCGGAAAACGAATACAGTAAAAGAAACGCGCGTGGCAATGCCCCCCCTCTGAAAAGGCATCATCTCGATGCTTAGAACAGAACACATGGTAAAAATACATGCAACAATAAATAACGACAATAAATCAAGAATGTTCAATAAGCAAGAATGTCCAATGAAAGAAAAAAAAGGAGGACAGTCCTCAGGTTCACTACCGCGCGTAAAACGGCTTGAGGCGTGTTGTATCGCGATCATGAACTATGATCGCGTCCCGCCGTCCAACCGAGGCGCACGCACTGCGTTCGACGGGAGCCCTCGAACAGACGACCACATCAGTCCAACGCTGGTGAACAAAGAGCGCGAGACCCTCTGTTCTTTTATTGTTCTTCATTCATCAATTACACAGGGTTGTTGGCCTAATGGCCTGTTTGACAACTATTCGAGTGAGTTACAAACGTTCGGTGGATTACCACCAGATGACCTCACATGACATCATCACATCATCCCCTCCTTGAAAAAACGCTCTTAGTTGCAGACTAACATCGTTACATTGTGAACCACAAGCATGTCTGAAAATAGAACATTTACACACGAAAAGTAGAGAAATATTGATAAAACAAAGAAAGAAAGTCTCGAAGGTACTTAGAACAACAAAACGAAAGAAAAAAAAAACACAACAGACATATTAATGCACAGTGCAGCAAAACTACAAGACTTTGCATCAAGAGGTTAATCTACATCTTGTAGTCCTTGGTCCATCTTGGAGGCTGGCGCTTACGTACTGGACGCCCAGTTCCAGCGGTCGGATTCGCCTGTTCGCAGCTACTGTCAGCTGATGATGGCACCGCGTTATTTTCCCCCTCCCCGTTTCGAGGGTCTGCAGCGTCAGATGGCAGGAATTCAGGCGTTGGCACATCTACCTCAGTCATAGTATTATTGTGCGGTATATTCGTGGCGTTATTAGTAACATCAGACTGTTCGTCTGCGAGTGGGCAGCCGAAATAGCGAGCTAGTCCGGCATATGAATAATCTGTGTGTGGAAAGGATTCATCATTCTCTGAACGCGGCCGTATTCGCACTAATTTCGAAACATTCCTTACCATCACTAAGTAGAAAAAACTTACCATCACTAAGTTGAAAGGAGTTTTGACCTCTCCTTTGCATGACTTGGAAGGGCCCTAAGTACTTGCTTGTACCTGTTCGATATGAGCGAACCTTAACGAAATCCCCAACTTGTACTAAAGGGTACTTGGCGCCTCTCCGTTTATCGACATAGGCTTTCATCTGTTGCTGCTTAGTCTCTATTCTGTTGCGAGTTTGCGATCTCAGAAATGAACTGTCCTCTGCTTGCGATTCATTACGTGATTGAATAGTAGTTCCGTTCCGCGGCTGATTTGGTTTCGGGAACTTTGAGTCCGTGTTACTCAAATCCAATTTTGTTCGAGGCTGTCTGCCATGTAAAAGTACTGCGGGGGAAACTCCCGTTGTCGCATGCGGTGAAAATCGATACAAGGCTAGATACTCGAGAACGGTCTGTTTCACTGGTTTGCCTTCCAGCTGTGCGACCTGTATTGCTTCCTTCAGTACTCTATTAAACCTTTCTATTAAGCCATTGCATTGCGGATAATAATTGGATGACTTGCAATGCTGAATGCCTCTTTCCTTGAGAAAATCCTGGAACTGCTTGGAAATGAATTGAGGGCCATTGTCGGTAACGATTTGACTTGGGAATCCCTCTCTGCTGAAGAGAGATTTCAGAAAATCCGTGACATCGTGCGATGTCGTGGAGGAAGTAAAACATACTTCCGGCCAGCGAGAATAATAATCCATGACAGTTATTGCGTAAGTTGGGCTGGGTGTGATGTTTAAGGGTCCGACTATATCCATGGCTAACTTTTGCCACGGCTTATCTGGCCAAGGAACAGGTTGTAAAGGCGCAAAGACCGGTTTGGCCGACTTATCTGCTGACTGACATATGAGACAATTTTTGACACATTCCTCGACTTGCTTATCTAAATGGGGCCACCAGTATCTCTCTCTTAGAAGTTCCTTTGTGCGGACTATGCCAGGATGCAATTCATGCGCAAACTGCAAAAAAGTGGAGCGAAGCACTTCGGGAATTACTATGCGATCTGCGCGCATTAGAAGACCATCTACCAGTGACAATTCATCTTGAATGTGAAAAAATGGGATCAGGTCAGCCGATAGCGCCTTCTTATGTAACCAGCCTTTACTGAGTTGTTGAATTACTTTAGTCAACGTAGGGTCATTGGCTGTAGCAGCTTGTACGGTAGCTTTGTCAACTGCCGAAGTTACTAGCGAAACTATTTCTTCTTCCTCTTCAGTACTGGCATTATGTTCGTTGATGGGCAGTCTAGACAAAGCGTCTGCAACATTATTTTGCGTGCCTCTGCAATACTCTACTTGAAAGTTGTAATATAGTAACCGAGCTGTACATCGAGAAATGCGTAATGGTCGACGACCAGAATCTCCAGCGGATAGCAAAGCAACTAATGCTTGGTGATCGGTTCTGAGTGTAAACCGTCTACCCCACAGATACACGTGCCATTTTTCGCAAGCGAATAAACAGGCAAGGGCTTCGCGTTCCCCTACTGAATATTTCCTTTCAGCCGATGAGAGGGCGCGTGATGCAAAGGCAACTGTGTGAAGATGTGATCCCTCCTTCTGCTGCAAGACCGCTCCTAACCCGACGTCCGACGCGTCCGTAGTGACTATAACAGGTAGCTCAGGGTTGAACATCTGTACAACAGGTTTGCATGCCAACCGCTCTTTCAACTGATCAAAGCTCTTCTGAGCTTCAGCCGTCCATTCGAATGACTGACCTTGTCGGAGCATTTTACGCAACGGTTCCACCAAATCTGCATAATGATGTAGGAACTTGGCATAGTAGCCGGTCAATCCTAGGAATGACTGAAGGGGACTTGATGTCCTGTGGTGCAGGTGCACTAACTATCGCTTTGATTTTCGATTCCATGGGAGATAGACCTTCAGCCGAAATGTTGTGTCCCAAAAATGTTAGTTCTCTCACTGCGAAAACGCATTTATGGTTCAATTTCATCCCTGTGTTGTAAATGCGTGCTAGTACTTGCTTCAAGTTGCGGTCGTGCTCCGACTTGGTCTTTCCCCATACCAAAATGTCATCTAAATAACACACTACGTTAGCACAACCCTTCAAAACATTTGACATAAGCTTTTGAAACGTAGCTAGGGCGGAAGCTAGTCCAAAGCACACTCTTTTAAATCTAAATAGTCCTTCATGAGAAATGAATGTTGTCAACTCACGACTGGTTTCTGTAAGTCCTACTTGATGGTACGCTGAGGCCAAGTCCAACTTTGAGAACCATGTGGCTCCGGCGAGCAGTTGCAAAAGCTCCTCGGTATGCGGAAGAGGGTAACCGTCGACTACGATGGCTTTGTTGGGTTCCCGCAAGTCGACACACAGGCGCAGCGATCCATCCTTCTTTTTCACTACCACCAGTGGAGACACCCACTCCGATGCGTCGACGCGTTCGATGATGTCTTCGCGCTCCAGACGTGCTAGTTCATCAGAGACCTGTTGTCTGAGTGCCAGAGGAAGGCGTCTCAATTTGGCACTCACGGGAGTTACATCCGGTCGGCGTTTGATGTGATGCACGTAGTCTTTGACAAACCCAAGGCCTTCTGAAAACAGTGCTTCAAATCCTGGAGGCGTGTTTACCGGAAGTTCCAACTGATTTGTAGTCGTGTGAAGGCAAGTCAGAGTTGACCCTACAATATTAATTTGTAGCTTCTGTATGGCGTCAAGGCCGAGCAGCGAAGAACCCTTCTGTGTGACGTAAAATGTCACTGCTGCTTGAGTACCGCTGTATTCGATATCCGCTTTGAAGGTGCCGAGACACGGAATCAACTTGCCAGAATAGTCCCGAAGACCCAGCGCTGAAGGAGTCAAGACGCAAAATCTTGCAAAATATTTCTGAAAATCGGCGTTATTTACGAGGGATACGGCAGCGCCAGTATCCACAAGAAGAGCAAACGTATTTCCTTTAAATGTTATGTGGACGACGATTTCCTTCTTGTATAGTGGCAATTCGACGCCAAAAACATGTGGAGAATTCAGGACGACATGTTCTTCTACAGTGGAGACTGCAGCTTGCGACGCTCCAACTTCTGCGGACTGCTGTTGACGGCAAACAACCGCAAAGTGTCCAATTTTCCCACATTTGTGGCACTGTTGACTGCGGGCTGGGCAGTTTCTTGCATTTGCTTTGTGCGTCATGGAGCCACAACGGTAGCAAAATGATCGACGACCGTTATCTTGGTTGCTTCTAGCACTGTCTGCTGCAAGGACGCCATGGCGTAAGCCCGCTGCTGCGTAGTTGCGTCGAACGCCAGCTGGCTCATGAATGGGCGCACGAAATCCAGAAGTTGCTTGAAGGACACGCTGCTCATCTAGCATCTGATTTTGCATTGCAGATTTGTCGATGCGTTGGACTGGTATTCCATCATAAACTGCTTTAGCTTGCTGTATTGCCTCCAAAGCTTTGCCGATTTCTTCAGCCTTCGGCAACGTAAGCGTTCGGCCGGCGTTCAAGAAGCGCTCGCGCAACGCTGAGCTGGAGACTCCTTCGACAACTTGATCACGTATGCGTTCGTCGAATGTAGAACCAAATTCACAAGTCAACGTGAATTCAGTGACATACTGGGTGAAAGGTTCGCCAGGCAGTTGAAGCCTCCTGCAGAACTGATGCCTCTCAACGATCAAATTTGTTGCATCCTGAAAGAGCAGGTTCAAGTTATTCAGTAACTCCGTGTACTCATCGGATTCTCCCGTGCGACGCACAGATGTCGAAACTGGTGCAGTTGAAGCTTCAGATTGCGGGGCTCCGAGTGGTGCGTCCGTAGCGACGCTGACTGCTGTTGCTTGTTTCACTTCTTCATTGTTAAAGTACAGACGCTGTCCCTCCGCTCCTAGTGATGTCAGGAGAAGAGCCGCTTTTCGCTCTGCTGGCCAGTCGCTGCCTCCGATCGACACAAGGTACGCCTTGAAAAGCTTCAGCCAACGTTTCCACGGCACTGGAGGGGTACCAGGTGCAGATAAGAACGGTGCCGGAGCTGCGACTGACATCACTCCAGAAGAGCCGCGAGTGACGCACACAGGAAACTGCAGTCACGGCGTAAATAAATGCAAAACGTCCCACTCACAAGTTTTCTCTCTCGTCGCCATTTTGTTGTATCGCGATCATGAACTATGATCGCGTCCCGCCGTCCAACCGAGGCGCACGCACTGCGTTCGACGGGAGCCCTCGAACAGACGACCACATCAGTCCAACGCTGGTGAACAAAGAGCGCGAGACCCTCTGTTCTTTTATTGTTCTTCATTCATCAATTACACAGGGTTGTTGGCCTAATGGCCTGTTTGACAACTATTCGAGTGAGTTACAAACGTTCGGTGGATTACCACCAGATGACCTCACATGACATCATCACAAGGCGCACGACATGGACGACTTCAGGTCGCGCGCGGCGCCGTTGAGAGTTCGAAATGCCGTCGGGGACAACCTCGTAGTCGAGTGTACCGAGACGTCGAAGCACCCTATACGGTCCGAAGTATCGTCGCAGAAGTTTTTCGCTAAGTCCGCGGCGTCGTATCGGCGTCCACACCCAAACGCGGTCAACGGGCTGGTATTCCACGAACCGTCGTCGAAGATTGTAGCGGCGGCTGTCAGTCGTCTGCTGATTCTTGATCCGCAGGCGGGCGAGCTGTCGTGCTTCTTCGGCGCGCTGTAGGTAGGCGGTCGAGTCGATGTTTTCCTCATCGGTGACGTTCGGTAACATGGCGTCGAGCGTCGTTGCCGGGCTCCGTCCGTAGACCAACTTGTATGGCGTCATCTGCGTCGTTTCTTGCACGGCCGTGTTGTATGCGAAGGTCACGTACGGAAGGATGGCGTCCCACGTCTTGTGTTCGACGACGACGTACATGGCCAGCATGTCGGCGATGGTCTTATTTAGACGCTCGGTCAGGCCGTTGGTCTGTGGGTGGTACGCAGTGGTCCGGCGGTGGCTTGTGTGGCTGTATTCCAAGATCGCCTGGGTTAGGTCCGCGGTAAAGGCCGTACCTCTGTCGGTAATGAGGACCTCTGGGGCGCCATGACGCAGTACGATGTTCTCGACGAAGAACTTTGCTACCTCGGCGGCACTGCCCTTGGGCAGGGCCCTTGTCTCGGCATAGCGGGTGAGGTAGTCAGTAGCTACGACGATCCACTTGTTTCCGGAATTCGACGTCGGGAACGGCCCCGGTAAGTCCATGCCGATTTGCTGGAACGGCCGGCGAGGTGGCTCGATGGGTTGCAGAAGTCCGGCTGGCCTAGTCGGTGGTGTCTTCCGTCGCTGACAATCTCGGCAAGTCCTCACGTAGTGGGTGACGTCGGCAATGAGGCGAGGCCAGTAGTACTTTTCTTGTATCCTTGCCAGCGTACGGTAAAATCCAAGGTGTCCAGCCGTGGGGTCGTCATGCAAAGCATGCAGAACTTCTGGTCGTAATGCCGAAGGTACTACGAGGAGGGAGTCGGCCCGAAGTGGCGAGAAGTTTTTCTTTAGGAGAACGCCGTTGCGCATGAAAAACGACTCCAGTCCTCGTCTGAATACCTTTGGAGCCGCGGTGGCTTTGCCCTCGAGGTATTCCGTAAGGCCCTTGAGTTCCGGATCGGCGCGCTGTCGCTCGGCGAAGTCGTCGGCACTTATGGTTCCCAGGAAGCCGTCATCATTCTGGTTGTCCAGCGGCGGTGGGTCGACGGCGGCACGAGACAGGCAGTCGGCGTCAGAGTGTTTTCTTCCGGACTTGTAAACGACGGTAATGTCGAGTTCTTGAAGTCTCAGGCTCCACCGTGCGAGGCGACCGAAAGGGTCCTTCAAGCTAGCTAGCCAACACAAGGCGTGGTGGTCGCTCACAACTTTGAAGGGCCTGCCGTAAAGGTAGGGGCGAAACTTTGATGTAGCCCAGATGATGGCAAGGCACTCCTTTTCTGTTGTGGAGTAGTTGGCCTCTGCCTTTGATAGCGACCGGCTAGCGTAACTGATAACCCTTTCCAGTCCGTCCGTCCTCTGCACAAGGACGGCGCCGAGTCCTACGCTGCTCGCGTCGGTGTGCACTTCTGTTTCGGCGTGTTCGTCGAAATGCGCAAGTAACGGAGGCGTTTGCAGGCGTCGTTTTAGTTCTTGGAATGCTTCCTCCTGCGGCGTTTCCCACTTGAACTCGACGTCCGTCCTGGTGAGGTTAGTGAGAGGCTCGGCGATGCGGGCGAAGTTTTTAACGAACCGCCTGTAATAGGCACACAAGCCGAGAAATCGACGCACGGCCTTCTTGTCGGTGGTTGGCGGGAAAGCAGCGATGGCGGTTGTCTTTTGCGGGTCGGGGCGTACTCCGGATTTGCTTATCACGTGGCCCAAAAACAAAAGTTCTTCGTACGCGAAGCGGCATTTCTCTGGCTTGAGAGTGAGTCCGGAGGTCTTGATTGCCTGAAGTACAGCTTCAAGGCGCCGCAGGTGTTCGTCAAAGTTCGAGGAAAACACAACGACGTCGTCCAAGTACACAAGGCAAGTCTGCCACTTGAAGCCAGCCAGTACAGTATCCATAACGCGTTGGAAGGTCGCGGGGGCCGAGCAAAGACCAAAAGGCATGACCTTAAACTCGAACAGGCCGTCTGGTGTTATAAAGGCAGTCTTTTCTCGGTCTCTCTCGTCGACATCGATTTGCCAGTAGCCCGTCTTCAGGTCCATCGACGAAAAGTACTTCGCGTTGTGGAGTCGATCCAGGGCGTCGTCTATCCGTGGGAGGGGGTACACGTCCTTCTTCGTGATCTTGTTCAGGCGACGATAGTCGACGCAGAAACGTAGCGTCCCGTCCTTCTTCTTCACCAACACCACGGGAGACGCCCAGGGACTCTTGGACGGCTGGATGATGTCGTCGCGTAGCATTTCGTCCACTTGCTTCTTTACGGCTTCACGTTCTCGCGTCGAAATTCGATACGGGCTCTGACGGACTGGTGGGGCACTTTCTTCAGTTATGATACGATGTTTGGCCACTGGGGTCTGTCGAATTCTTGACGACGATGAGAAGCAGTCCTTGAATTGCAGGAGCAGATTTTTGAGCTGATCTTGCTTCTGCTTTGGGAGGCTGGGGTTTGACATCGAAATCTGTTTCGGGACCTCGATTCGTCGAAGAATGTTTGGCAGTATCGGAGAGGGCGAAATAATTGCTGGCGTCCTCGAATTTCTCGATGTAGGCGACCGTCGTACCAATGTTGAGGTGCCTATATTCGTGGCTGAAGTTTGTCAGCAGTACCTTTGCTTTGCCGTCGCGCAACTCGGCGATGCCTCTTGCGACGCAAATCTGACGGTTCACAAGCAGGTGCTGATCGCCCTCGACGACGCCTTCAAGGTTAGCGGGTATTTCGGTGCCGACGGAAATGACGACGCTGGAAAGAGGCGGAACGGTACCTGCTCTTCTATTACATTCAAGGCATGATTCTCCGGCGACGTGTGGGGCGGCAACGCTCTTTCTGAAGTCAGTGTTATTGACTCAGACCTCAGGTCGATGACGGCGCCGTGTTGACTTAGGAAGTCCATCCCCAGTATCACATCCCTGGAGCAGTGCTGCAGAATTAGAAAGCTGGCGGGATAAGTCCGGTTATTGATGGTGACTCTTGCGGTGCAGACACCGGCCGGCGTTATTAGATGACCCCCCAGCGGTCCTGATTTCAGGGCCTTGCCAAGCAGTCTTTACTTTCTTCAACTTCGTCGCGAAAGGGCCACTGACGACGGAATAGTCGGCTCCAGTGTCGACGAGAGCGGTGACGTTGTGCCCGTCGAATATTACGTCGAGGTCGCTGGTTCGTCGTCGTGCGTTGCGGTTGGGTCGCGGCGTCGGATCACGGCTGCGTCGAAATGTTGTGGTGCTTCCATGCTGCGTCGTCAGGTTTTCTTCAGGCCACCGAGGTTTCCTCGGCAGGGCTTCGTCTGCTTCGCGTCGTGTTGCGCAGGTCTCGTCGCGTTGTCGTCGTCGGCGGCCGCGGAGGATCTTCGGCATTTCGTCGAACAGCAACCGCACCTCCATCGGTTGCTGCCCTTAGTTTCCCGGGTACGGGCTAGGTGACCGGCCCCGGTTTGGGCCAATGTACTGCCGGCGGTGCGGTGACATGTAGCGGCCGGGCGACGGTGAGCGGGAAGGTCGTCGGGGCGTCCACTGAGGTCCTGCGAGGTAGTCGGCGATGTATTGCGGTCGTTCACCCCGCTGTGGACGAGGCGCGCTGACGGCGAAACCACGCAGTCCCATCTGGCGGTACTGGCAGCGGCGGTAAGTGTGGCCGGCTTCTCCGCAGCAGTGATGTTCCGTCCTGGGGAGAAGAATTCCCTTTCCGCGGCCCGGAAATTCCCCATTTCCGGCATTTTTCCCCGCATAAATCGTCGAAAATCCCCGCATATTTCCCTGCACAAAAAAAAGTTTATATAGTGTTCGACGTGTTTCAGGCTCTTCCCGTCGCTTTCTCTTCGTTCCTGCCCAACTCAAAGCATCGCCTCTGACATCGGCTTTTCATACTACGAAGGAGCTACCTTAGAGCTCGCTTTAAGCGATATGCGATGCGGAAGGAATGCTGTACATGCTCATGCACACGGCCACTGCATAAGCAGAAAAGTTTATTATTGTTTTTTTTTTTTGTTACTGAGTGACGTGGCGTACATTATTGTGCCTAGCAGACGCTCTGTATCTATATGCATCACATTTTGTACAAAAAGCACGTCAACTTTCAATAATGGTGACCAAATATTGTGAAATAAAACAAGATTTTGTGGTGGTAGTTAACATTTTATTGACTTGATTAGGAACGGTTCTGCAAACTACCGTAAAGAAAAAAATAAATAAATGTGAAGTGACTAGAATTGACTGGGTCTTTAAAACCCAGTCAATATATATTGCCTGAGTTTTTGAAGACTATGGTCTTTAAAAACGAACCTTGGAGGCTGTGGTTTGGCGTGCTACATGCGCCAGAAACGATTGCGACATGCGAAAGCCTCATGTCCACACTCTTTTGATCGTTATAAAAAAAATTTTCGCCGCCTCTCAAAATTCCCTGCAATATCGCGAAGATTCCCTCTTTCCCTTTCGTCCAAAATGACTGTCGAAAATTCCCTGAAAAAGGGAAAATTCCCTGCACGGAACATCACTGCTCCGCAGTGGTAGCATAGTGGGCGGTGGTCGGGGGCGCGCCAGATGTCGGTCTTCCTGCGCGTGTAGCGCTGGCTGACAGGCGGGTGAGATGGCGGCGGTGGTGGCGGCGGCGGCGTCTCGCGACGGTAGTGCGGCTGTGCGCCGTCCTGACGGGGGGCGTGGAGGGGGTGCACTGCGTCGGGCTGCAGCAGCGTAGCTCATGGCTTGCAGCTGCGGCTCTGGAGGCTGCGGAACGCCCAGTGATTGCTGGATCTCCTGGCGTACGACGTCAGCGATGGAATCGACCTGAGGGTGCGCTGAAGGTAGAATTTTTCGCAGCTCCTCTTGCACGATCGCTCGGATCGTCTCACGCAAGTCGGCGGTTCCCAGCGATTGGATGTCGGCATAGCTTGTAGCGGAGAAGCTGCGGTTGTATTGCCGTGTCCGCATCTCGAGCGTCTTCTCAATTGTCGAGGCTTCGGAGGCGAATTCGGCGACCGTCTTCGGCGGGTTTCTTATCAAGCCAGCGAAGAGTTCTTGTTTCACACCCCGCATTAGGAACCTGACTTTCTTCTCTTCGGGCATACTTGGGTCGGCGTGTCGAAACAGGCGATTCATCTCCTCCGTGTAGATAGAGATGCTTTCATTGGGCAGCTGCACACGGGTCTCCAACATAGCTGCGGCCCGTTCCTTGCGGACCACGCTGGTAAACGTGCTTAGGAACGTCGTCCGAAAGAGATCCCAGGTTTGTAACGTGGATTCTCGGTTCTCGAACCACGTCCTCGCGGCGTCTTCTAGGTAGAAGTACGCGCGGCGCAGTTTTTCCTCGGAGCCCCAGTTGTTAAAGGTCGCGACTCGTTCGTACGTCTCTAGCCAGGTTTCCGGGTCTTCGCTAGGCGATGCGTGGAAGCTCGGTGGCTCTCTGGGAGGCTGCATCACGATGGTTGTAGGGGACACAGCGGTGGTCATCGTGCCTTTCGTCTTTGTCGCCGTGGCTTTCGGCTTGTCGGGCAGTAGTCCGTGCTGCGGGGGTAGTCCTTTCAGCCGGCGGCTGGCTCGACTCTCCGTGAAAAGGTCGGTGTCTTCGTCACGATTTGGGCTGGGTTCACGGCTTGACGGGGGGCGTCCGGTACATGAACGAAGCAGCACCTCCACCAGATGTCACGTGGTCGTGACGTCGACGAAGGCAGCAGGCGACGTGTCCAAGATGAAACTGTTTATTAGGCCGAACTTGTGGCCGGTAAACGGAAAGTAGGATTACAGCAATACACGCTGGCACTGATAGCGGCGAACAGAGCGTCGGCCGTCGATCAGCTAAACATCGTTGGAACGCGCCGGCTTTTATAACTCACGCGTCGAACATTCTAGCCTTATCACTAGTCGTCGCGCACGCTCTGGGATAATCTTGAGTGTTAGCGTCTTCCGTGCAATCTTAACAGAACGATCTACTACAAGCGAGAAGCTTCTGGAACAATAAGGCGCGGTGTGCGCCGAGTACTGCTGATAGTCTTTGTGGGCGGAAAACGAATACAGTAAAAGAAACGCGCGTGCCAATATACATTTCGATGGACTATATACATTATATATACACAAGAGATGTTATTTTGCAAAGTACAAGAAGGGCGTCCCTCGATGAGCTCGGGCACTCGTTTTCCTTTAAAGATGATTGCTTTATGATGCATGAACTATATACATTATACAGTGAAACCTCGGTGATACGATCTCAGCTCATACGAATTTCGGGGTGATACGAATTTTACTTTGGTCCCGGCCAAGGTCCATTGGCCTGCAAAGTAATGGAGTACGGTTGTTGCGAACCGATTTTCACCCCGCGACGTTTCATACGAACGTACGCTACCGCCCAGGTACGAAGAGGTGCTGTCCGCGCTTTCGCTGAAGACGCGCCAAGCACGTGCGAGCGCGGGAACGCAAGCGCGGGCACGCGCTCAGCACTGCCAAATCGTCAGAATCACGGTGTAAGAAAAATATTCTTACGGTCAGAATAAACCTTCAGAGACGCGTCACGGCCTCCGAGATTGTGTGAGCGAATCTCTGAGGCTTTATTGTGCCTCCGTGTGCCTTCGCATTTAAATTACAGAAAGCATAGGCGCCATGCTCTTTTTCTTCTAACCCGCCGACGCGGGCTGCTGTCGTTGTACTGTGTTTACACGTGCCTGCCTCGTGCAACAAACACCCTATGAAAAGTTGACGAGAACCGACAGAAGGCGAGGAATGTCTTGGCGAAGGAGTCAGGCCCCACAATGTCAACATGAGCGACTGTTGAGGTCGCACTTGTGCGGGCACGGCTGTAAATCTCCCAAAAGACATTCGCAACACCTCCGCGATAACAAAATCATAACATAGGACCGTGGTTCTGAAATTGTAAAGCCTTGATCTATCGCATCAAAGCGCTTCTTTTGTTACTTTCGCCGCAGTACTCCGGTGTCATGCGAAAAAGCATGTTAAAATTCGGAAGGGGCTACTGCTGTCGCGGGTCACAACGCACCTGGTTAATTAATTAAGCACGCGGGTACGGGCCGTATATTTAAGAGTTCTGGTATGATTGCCGACATCTAAATACTTAACTGTCAATCATTCAGAGTTCTTCCTAACGTTGCTGCGGCCCTGAAAAACAATAAATGAAAATGTACGCCAACTTTCTTTTGTCACATGCTAATTTTCCATGCTTTCTGATGATACGAATTTCGGATGATACGAATATATTTGGTGGTCCCGTGAGATTCGTATCACCGAGGTTCACTGTATATAAGTGTTAATGCGGCCGAGCGGTAACGAAGAGTGTTCACGGCGTGAGCTCCCGGCGAAGAGAAAGGAAGCGCACGTGCTGAGAGTGGTGTGCGTCGCCTTGAGCGGCGCCGCCATCTAGTGAGCATTCTTGAAATCACCGGAAAGCCGGCGCCTTGAGCGGCATGTACACGCCGCCGCCATCGCCGCCGCCGCCGGACAAGGCGCGAGCTTAAGAAGCTTGCCGAGCAAGCTCCTAAAAAACTAAATAAATAAAGAACACCTAGGACAGAATTGGAATCAAACCCGGGCCCACTACGTGGCAGCCCAGTACTCTACCACTGAGCTACGCCGGTGGTTGAAGCTGCGTTGCAAACTGACCCTATTCAGGCTTGATGTCGGGTAAGGAATCGCGTTAACAATAAAGCGTTTCAGAACAGTAAAGTTGTGGTGAACTCTAAGTGCGCCACTTTGCGGCCGCGGCGCTGCCAGCTTGTCGCAGGACGATATCCTTTCCCTCCCTCTGCCCCGCCAAGAAAGGCGCGGAGAGGAAAAGGAAAGGGGAATCGGTCCCCGAGTCCACCGAGTTGAACAATAAGGAGTTGGTATCGAGACTCTCAGCAACACGCTTCGTCTCTGCGTCGCTTACGCGTACCAACAATTGGTGACCCGCTGTCCCGAACATGGAGCACCACGACGCCGTCGCCAGCCCGGCAGTGGCTGTATTAGACGTGAAGCTTCCTCCCTTTTGGACCAGCGACCCGGAACTTTGGTTCGTCCAAGTGGAAGGTCAGTTCGCCGCACACCGCATCACCGCCGACACCACCAAATATCACCTCGTGGTGACCAACATTCCACCTGCCACAGCGAGTGAGGTGCGCGACATTCTGCTTGCCCCACCAGCAGAAGATGCGTATCGTGTACTCAAAGAGGCACTGATTCGCCGTTTCATCCCTTCGGAGCCGGAGCGCCTACAGCAACTGCTACGCAAGGCCGATCTGGGCGACCGCCGACCAAGCCAGCTGTTGTGCCAGATGCAGCAACTAGCAGGCAGCAAAACAAGCCTCGACAGTCGCCTGGTGCGGCAGCTTTTCCTCCGAAGATTACCCGCGACCGTGCGGATAGGCATCACGGCCTCCGGAGAGACGGACGTTTGCAAGATCGCCGAACTCGCAGACCGACTCATGGCCGTCACCCCGACAGCGTTTGCCACAGTGCTTGCCGAAGCCTCGCCGTCTCCCGCCTTGCTGGAGATTCGGGCAGAAATTTCTCGCCTCGCCGACACCGTCGCGGCACTACAGTAAAGCGGAAGCCAAAGCACACGGCGGCGTGCTGCACAACAGCGACAGCCGTGCTGGTACCACCGTAAGTTCGGTGACACTGCACGGAACTGTGTGCCGCCATGCGAGAAATCGGGAAACGCACCGAGCCAGCACTGAAGGCGACAGGTGCCACTGGCTCCGAGGAAAGTCGCCCGTCTGTCTTCTTCCTGACTGATCGCGAGAAAGGCACCCGCTTCTGGTCAACACTGGGGCAGAAGTGAGCGTGGTGCCGGCGTCGCCAGCCGATCGCAAAGGCCCGGGCTCGTCGCCGTTGCAAGCTGTAAATAACACGATAATACCGACGTACGGGCACCGCTCTCTCTCGCTAGACCTGGGCTTCAAGAGGACATTTAGGTGGATATTTGTGGCAGCCGACGTAAAATTTGCTATCCTGGAGCAGACTTCTTGCGTCACTTCGGAATGCTTGTTAATGTAAGCAACCGACGTATACAGGATCCCCTCTCACAAGCAGAAGTGTGCGGAAAGCCATCTAAGTATCCGCCTCTCAGCCCTACGCTCGTGATACCACCGGGCACCGCCCGTTTTACGGCGATCCTACGCGAGTTCCCCGAGCTGACGCGGCCGCCACAGACCGGCGGTGTCGTCAAGCACAATGTTTTAGATGCGAAGCATCTTATGCTCGGGGCTGTGTGCGTCCCTCCCGCGTCCTACGTCCCGCGTACGGTCTCTTTCATGAAGTAGGGAAGCACCCACTATGCGAACCAGAACACTGTAGTACAATAAGGCCGTCAACCACCACCACAGTAACCAGAGTCATAGCCGAGAGCACAGAGTGGCTGCTTAGCTATGGCTAGGCATGTGGTGGGTGCAAGCAAAGAATAACACGCACTGCCGGTGGTGTCTGTCGCCCACGTTGACTCCATTCCTTGATCTTTCTTGCATGTGCTTGCGGAGGCTTTGTCCGTCCCTCCTTCCCGTGTCCCGCGTCCCACACCCCCCTCTCTCTCCCTCCTCTCCTGCGCCCCCCCCCCTTTCTCTCCTCTACGAATCCCCTACTCTATGGAGCGGCGCCCGCGTCCCGTTGACTCAATGCGATTCAATTTCAATTCAGACTCCATTCCTTGATCGTGCTTGCGGGGGGCTTTGTCCGTCCCTCCTTCCCACGTCCCACACCGCAGAGCGCATGCGCGTCCCCTCCCCCCCTCTCTCTCCTCTCCTACGATCGCCCCCCGTTCTCTCCTCTAGGAATTCTCTACTCTATGAAGCGGCGCGCAAGACAGGTGCTTTCTCCTCTCCTTCGCTCCCCCCTTTTCCACCACATTTTCACCACAGGACCCCCCAGTTTACGCACGCCCACGCCACCTGTCCCCCCCAGAAGCTGAAAGTAGAATGACAGGAGTTCGACCACATGCTCGAGCTCGGCATAATCCGCCCATCCGCTAGCCCTTCACCAGGAGACTGGCGGCCCTGCGGCGATTATCGAGCCCTCAACCGAGCAAACCTGCCCAACCGTTATCCATTACCGCCTATTCACGATGTCATGGCCAACCTTCATGGTGCGACACATTTCTCGATGATCGACCTCGTACGTGCCTAACATCAAATTCCCGTGGCCTCCGAAGACATCCCGAAGACAGCGATAACAACACCATTCGGCCTGTTCGAGTTCCTCCGCATGCCGTTCGGCTTGCGAAACTCCGGACAGACATTTCAGCGCTTAACGGCGTCTTGCACGGCCTCGACTTCTGTCATGCATACCTCGACGATCTACTTATCGCAAGCAGCTCACCAGATGAGCATGAGGTGCATCTGCGATCTGTGTTTCAGCGCCTGGTAGAGCATGGAATACTGGTGAACACGAACAAGTCTGAGTTTGGGGTGCACTAGCTGACGTTTCATGGCCACGTCACCTCGAACTGCAGAATTAAACCTTAACCAGACAAGGTTAAAGCAGTCGAGCAGTTCCCACGACCCAACACTAAACGTCACCTCCGTGAGTTCCTTGGTCTCGTGAACTACTACCGCCGTTTCATAACCCAGTGTGCAACTATTCTGCAGCCTCTTCACCTCCTGCTGTCGACACACGAAGGTGCCGCTAAGGGGCTCCACTGGACGGACGGCGCCCAAGCGGCCTTTCAGTAAATCAAGAGACGTCTTGCTGACGCCGCGCTCCTCACTTACCCGCAACCGGCAGTTCCGTAGTGCGTTATGGTCGACGCATCAGACGCAGCTGTGGCCCATATGCATACAATAAGTAAACATCGACAAGCTTTTCGCGCCTTTATTACGAAACTGGAATGAACCCCGAAAAGAGATCAAATTATATGCCACGCGCTATTCCTATTTTCACTTTTGTTGTATTCGGTTTTCGCCCACAAAGACCGTCAGCAAAGCTCAACTCAAACCGCGCCTTATTGTTCTACAACCTTCGCGATTATTGTAGATCGTTTTGTTAAGATTGCGCGCAAGACGCGACCACTCGGAGATTATTCCAGAGCGTGCGCGATGACCAGTGATAAGGCTAGAATGTTCGACGCGGGATGCATAAAAGCCGGCGCGCTCCAACGATGTCCAGTTGATCGCCGGCCGACGCTCAGTTCGCCGCTATCAGTGCCAGCGTGTATTGCTGTAATCCTACTCTGTTTACCGGCCACAAGTTCGGCCTAATAAACAGTTTCATTTTGGACACGTTGCCTGCTGCCTTCGTCGACGTCACAACCACGTGACATCTGGTGGAGGTGCTGTTCCTTCATGTTCCGGACGCCCCCGTCAAGCCGTGAACCCAGCCCACAGCGCGGAGAAGACACCGAAGCCCCCGTGCAGCAACGAGCTAGTCGCAGGCTGCAAGGCTTGCAGCCAGAGCACGGACTCCTGCCGGAAAACACCAGGAAAACCAAGACTTCGACCTCAACCGCAGCGACGATGACAGCCCCTGTGCCGCCTGCGCCCGTCCTGCTCCGGCAGCCGAAGGAGCCGCCGACTTTTCGCGGTTCACCATGTGAGGATCCAGAAAGCTGGCTGGAGGAATACGAGGCGGGTCGCCACGTTCAACAACTGGGACTGCGACGAGAAGCTCCGCCACGTCTACTTCGCCCTTCAAGACGGCGCAAGGACCTGGTATGAGAATCGAGTCCTCGCTAACATCGTGGGACCTCTTCCGCTCCGGATTTAAGAACACCTTCACTAACATCGTCCGGAAAGAAAGGGCTGAAACACTTTTGGAAACCCGTGTACAGCTCCCCAACGAGAATATCGGAATGTACACTGAAGAAATGACTCGCCTGTTCCGTCATGCCAGACCCCGCTATGCCCGAGGAGAAGAAAATCCGCTTCCTGATGCGGGGTATCAAGCAGGAACTATTTGCCGGCCTTGTTCGCAACCCACCGAAGACGGTCATGGAATTCGTCTCCAGAGGCCACGACGATCGAGAAGGCCCTTGAAATGCGTACGACGCAGTACAACCGGCGGATTCCCTTAACGACCTACGGAGAGAGTCACGCGCTGCAATCCGACGACCTGCGCGAGACCATCAGGGCCATAGTTAGGGAAGAGCTGCGTAAGCTGTTGCCATCCTCCCAACCTCAAGTGGATTCTCTCGCTGACGTCGTGCGCCAGGGAGATCCAGCAATCTCTGGGCGTTCCTCAGCTAACAGAGCAGCAACCGCAGGCTATGAGCTACGCTGCTGCAGCGCGTCGTAACGCTCCACCACCACGCCCACGTGAAGGCTTCGCACCGCCGCAGTTCCGCCGCCAGACGCCGCCGCCGCCACCGCCACCGACGCCATACCGTCCACCCACCGGCCAGCGTTCCGCTCCGAGGAAGACCGACGTTTGGCGCGCCCCTGACCACCGCCCCCTGTGCTACCACTGCGGAGAAGCTGGCCACACCTACCGCCGTTGCCAGTACCGCCAGATGGGCCTACGCGGTTTCGCCGTCGACGCGCCTCGTCCACAGCGGGGTGAACGACCGCAAGACATCGCCGACTACCTCGCCGGAGCTCAGTGGACGCCCCGACGACCTTCCCGCTCACCGTCGCCCGGCCGCTACATGTCACCGCACCGCCGGCAGTACACTGGCCCAAACCGGGGCCGGTCACCTAGCCCTTACCCGGAAAACTAAGGGCAGCAACCGATGGAGGTGCGGTTGCTGTACGTCGAACTACCGAAGATCCTCCGCCGACGACGACGCGACGAAACCTGCTGAACACGACGCGAAGCAGACAGAGCACTGCCGACGAAACCTCGCGGACCGAGCTAGACCTGACGACGCAGCATGATGGAAGCAGTGCAACAAATAGACGCAGCCGTGATCCGACACCGCGAGCTAACCGCAACGCAAGGCGACGGACTAGCGACCTCGACGTTCTCATCGACGATCACAACGTCACCGCTCTCGTCGACACTGGTGCCGACTATTCCGTCGTCAGTGGACCATTCGCCGCCAAGCTGAAGAAAGTAAAGACCGCTTGGAGTGGACCCGAAATCCGGACAGCTGGAGGTCACCTGATAACGCCAATTGGAGTCTGCACGGCGAGAGTCACCATCAATGACCGGACTTATCCTGCGAGCTTTGTTATCCTGCAACACTGCTCAAGGGATGTGATACTTGGAATGGACTTCCTAAGTGACCACGGTGCCGTCATCGACCTGAGGTCTGAGTCGATAACACTGACCTCGGAAAAAGCGCTCCCGCCCCACGCGACGCCAAGGAACCATCCATTGAATGTGATGGGGGAGCAGGTGACCGTTCCGCCGCTCTCCAGCGTCATTATTTCCGTCGGCACCGAAAATCCCGCAAACCTTGAAGGCGTCATCGAGGGCGATCAGCACCTACCTGAACCGTCAGATTTGCGTCGCAAGAGGCATCGCCGAGTTGCGTGAAGGGAAAGCAAAGGTAGTGCTGACAAACTTCAGCCACGAATATAGGCACCTCAACATTGGTACGACGATCGCCTACATCGACGAATGCGTCGTCGCCAGCAATGCTTTCGCCCTCTACGATGCTGCCGAACCTGCTTCGACAAATCGAGGTCCCGAACCAGATTTCGACGTTAACCCGAGCCTTCCGAAGCTCAAGCACGACCAGCTCAAAGCCCTGCTACTGCAATTCAAGGACTGCTTCTCGGCGTCGTCAAGAATTCGACAGACCCCAGTCGCTAAACATCGCATCATAACAGAAGAAAGTGCCCGACCAGTTCGACAGAGCCCGTACCGAGTTTCGACGCGCGAACGCGAGGCCGTGAAGAAACAAGTCGACGAAATGCTTCGCGACGACATCATTCAGCCGTCCAAGAGTCCGTGGGCGTCACCCGTGGTTTTAGTGAAGAAGAAGGACGGAACTCTACGCTTCTGCGTCGATTATCGCCGCCTGAACAAAATCACGAAGAAGGACGTGTATCCTCTCCCACGTATAGACGACGCCATGGACCGACTCCACAACGCGAAGTATTTTTCGTCGATGGATCTGAAGACCGGCTATTGGCAAATCGAGGTCGACGAGAGAGACCGAGAGAAGACTGCCTTTATAACACCGGACGGCCTCTTCGAGTTCAAGGTCATGCCCTTTGGCCTTTGCTCGGCACCTGCAACTTTCCAACGTGTCATGGATACAGTACTGGCTGGCCTAAAGTGGCAGACGTGCCTCGTGTACTTGGACGACGTCGTTGTGTTTGCCTCAAGCTTCGACGAACACCTCCGGCGCCTTGAAGCTGTACTTCAAGCAATCAAGGCCTCCGGACTCACCCTTAAGCCAGAAAAGTGCCGCTTCGCATACGAGGAACTTCTGTTCTTGGGTCACGTCATCAGCAAGTCTGGAGTTCGCCCCGACCCACGGAAAACAGCTGCCATCGCTGCCTTCCCGCCGCCCACCGACAAGAAAGCCGTACGCCGATTTCTCGGCTTGTGCGCCTATTATCGACGCTTCGTCAAGGAATTTTCGCGCATCGCCGAGCCACTAACTCACCTCACGAAAGCCGACGTGGAATTCAAGTGGGAAACTGCGCAAGTCGAATCATTTGAAGAACTTAAACGACGCCTACAGAGGCCTCCGATACTTGCGCATTTCGACGAATACGCCGAAACAGAAGTACATACCGACGCTAGCAGTGTCGGACTCGGCGCCGTGCTTGTGCAGAGCTCTGATGGACTGGAAAGGGTCATCAGTTATGCTAGCCAGGTCGCTATCCAAGGCGGAAGCCAACTATTCTACAACAGAAAAGGAGTGCCTTGCAATCATCTGGGCAACATCCAAGTTTCGCCCCTACCTCTACGGCAGGCCTTTCAAAGTTGTAAGCGACCACCACGCCTTGTGTTGGCTAGCTAACTTGAAGGACCCTTCAGGTCGCCTCGCACGGTGGAGCCCTAAGACTTTCAAGAATTCGACATTACCGTCGTGTACAAGTCCGGAAGGAAACACTCCGACGCCGACTGCCTGTCTCGTGCCCCCGTCGACCCACCGCCGCTGGACGACCAGGATGATGACGGCTTCCTGGGAACCATAAGTGCCGACGACTTCGCCGAGCGACAGCGCGCCGATCCGGAACTCAAGGGCCTTATGAAATACCTCGAGGGCAAAACCACCGTGGCTCCAAAGGTATTCAGACGAGGACTGGAGTCGTTTTTTCATGCGCAACGGCGTTCTCCTAAAGAAAAACTTCTCGTCACTTCAGACGCTCCCTCCTCGTAGTACCTTCGTCATTACGTCCAGAAGTTCTGCATGCTTTGCATGACGACCCGACGGCTGGACACCTTGGATTTTCCCGTACGCTGGCAAGGATACAAGAAGAAAAGTACTACTGGCCTCACCTCACTGCCGACGTCACCCACTACGTGAGGACTTGCCGAGATTGTCAGCGACGGAAGACACCACCGACTAGGCCAGCCGGACTTCTGCAGCCCATCGAGCCACCTCGCCGGCCGTTCCAGCAAATTGGCATGGACTTACTGGGGCCGTTCCCGGCGTCGAACTCCGGAAACAAATGGATCGTCGTAGCTACTGACTACCTCACCCGCTACGCCGAGACAAGGGCCCTGCCCAAGGGCAGTGCCGCTGAGGTAGCAAAGTTCTTCGTCGAGAACATCGTACTGCGTCATGGCGCCCCAGAGGTCCTCATTACTGACAGAGGTACGGCCTTTACTGCGGACCTAACTCAGGCGATCCTGAGGTACAGCCAAACAAGTCACCGCCGGACCACTGCCTACCACCCACAGACCAACGGTCTGACCGAGCGTCTAAATAAGACCATCGCCGACATGCTGGCCATGTACGTCGACGTCGAACACAAGACGTGGGACGCGATCCTTCCGTACGTGACCTTCGCATACAAGCACGGCCGTGCAAGAAACGACGCAGATGACGCCATACAAGTTGGTCTACGGACGGAGCCCGGCAACGACGCTCGACGCCATGTTACCGAACGTGACCGACGAGGAAAACATCGACGTGACCGCCTACCTACAGCGCGCCGAAGAAGCACGACAGCTCGCCCGCCTGCGGATCAAGAATCAGCAGACGACTGACAGCCGCCGGTACAATCTTCGACGACGGTTCGTGGAATACCAGCCCGGCGACCGCGTTTGGGTGTGGACGCCGATACGACGACGCGGACTTAGTGAAAAACTTCTTCGACGATACTTCGGACCGTACAGGGGTACTTCGACGTCTCGGCACACTCGACTACGAGGTTGTCCCTGACGGCATTACGAACTCTCAGCGGCGCCGTGCGCGACCTGAAGTCGTCCATGTCGTGCGCCTCAAGCCATATTACGCGCGTTAGGGAATCTGAGGACTGTACGTTTGCTTTATTATTGTGCTTTATTGCTTGTGCTTATTGTTTATTGTACTTTCTTGCTTTATTGTTGTTATTATTGTTACAAGCATTTTTTTTCCCCCCGTGTTCTGTTTTAAGCATCGGGACGATGCCTTTTCAGAGGGGGGCATTGCCACGCGCTATTCCTATTTTCACTTTTGTTGTATTCGGTTTTCGCCCACAAAGACCGTCAGCAAAGCTCAACTCAAACCGCGCCTTATTGTTCTACAACCTTCGCGATTATTGTAGATCGTTTTGTTAAGATTGCGCGCAAGACGCGACCACTCGAGATTATTCCAGAGCGTGCGCGATGACCAGTGATAAGGCTAGAATGTTCGACGCGGGATGCATAAAAGCCGGCGCGCTCCAACGATGTCCAGTTGATCGCCGGCCGACGCTCAGTTCGCCGCTATCAGTGCCAGCGTGTATTGCTGTAATCCTACTCTGTTTACCGGCCACAAGTTCGGCCTAATAAACAGTTTCATTTTGGACACGTTGCCTGCTGCCTTCGTCGACGTCACAACCACGTGACATATACACTGCTCAAACTTTGAGGGTCTGAAAGCTTAGAGGGCATCAAGATTTGAGGGCCTGCAAGAGGCCCTCAATGAGGAGTTTTATAGATTATATTGGAGAGTGGTACGACGCTTGGGAACAAGAGAATTGAAGCGATGGGCTGGAAAGGAGCCGCGGGGGCCGCGGTGCCTCTTCATCGCGGTCGGCGCTACTCGCTTGCAACTATGGTCCGTCTGAAACGTCGGGGAACGTTGTCGCTTTGTATGACACATACCGGTCCGCGGTCGGTCTTCGGTTTTGAAGCGTTCGTCGCGGCGAAAGGAAATACCTTTCTACTGCTGCGCTAAAGCTGCCATAACAGCATCGTTGGTCGCAACACGCCGTCCCATACGTTTCCTAGAGATGAGACGCGGCATAGACTTTGGATGCGTACTGCTCCACCATCACGCCAAGCCTGGACACATTAAAATTGGACTTTATTTGCTAGCTCGGAACACTTGGTCGCTTCACTTAGCTACGTCTGACAAAAAAAAAAGAAAAAAGAAAAAAAAAGGAACAGCAAAACCATGGGACTGTGGCGCCAATCTACCCGTGATGCGCGCAAACGATCAAGGCATGCTTTCGAACAGTCCGTGCTCTTCATCATGAGGAAGCCAACTAAGTTCCAATATTTCAACCTGTAAATGGCTTCAGGTAGCGTGGATGTGACAGCGGCAGTCGTTTTGCACATCGTTATGAAACAGCTCAGAAATTCCACACATTCGGCGCCTTGTCGCACAAAAACGAAATGCGTTACGGTCGAACGACGACCGCATGGGTAAACACAAAGCGATGAACTACGATGCCTCGGTTAAGCCGAAATAACTGCTTTTCTGTTGTAACGAAGCTGCTGAAACCACGCATTTTGCATCCTCCGTAACATTAATTTTTCTACTGCTGCTGCTGCACGTTGGACCATGTTGTTTGCCCTGACTGCCTGACTGACAAGGAAGACGGTGGCTGGACAGAGGGCTGTCAAAAGACGGTGTCATGACGTCACGGCTTCCAACTCGCGTAGGCCGGGTGGCTTGGCGCGCGCTCATAAAAACGTAGAAATTAAGACCACCCGCTGAAAATTTCGACAAGTGACGACTTCTTTTCGATGTAATCGCACAAATTGATTTTCAATATTTCCGCATAACCTTGAGGTTTTGCTTCAGTATTCCTTCTAAATTTCAATAAAGAGCGCAATATAAAGAAAACGAAGATATCGTTCTGTTGTCTGTCTCCTCTGTTCTTATCGCGCGCCCTGTTGAAACTAAACTCATGCTGCAAACCATCTTTCTTGCTACAATATCTGCTCCCTAAAGCTCTTGATGATTACCACTGTATTTGTAGAAACAATATGTACAGTATAGCTCTGCCGAATAACCGTTCGGCGTACCCAGTATCTCCGGCCATCTGTTACCACAGTAAAGCCCTTTTGTACACGTAATTACCGCAGATTAAAGCATGCTTGTTGACGTAGCATGCGCCAACAAAACGTAGAAAGTTGCTACTTAAAATGCCTTGCTGTCGATTCATGTTCGGGCAACACCGCCTACATTATAAGTGCGGGCCCCAGTCGGGCCCAATCTGTGGTCGGGCCGGGCCGGGCCGGATAGGTGAAATTTTTTCTCGGGTTCGGGCCGGGCCCGGGTCTCGCTTTTGGGTCTCCGGGCCGGGCTCGGGCGGGTAAACTTAGACGAGCGTCGTGCTCGGGCCGGGCCCGGGCCGAGAATCTCGGCCCGTGCAGTGCTCTAGCTGTGGGTGCCGCACTTCAGCAATGCATCAAAGGAGTATGGCGACCAATCGCCTTCTTTTCCCGGAAACTGACGCCCACCGAACAGCGTTACAGCACCTTCGGACACGAACTGTTGGCCGTCTACGCGACATTCCGGCACTTCCGGCACTACTTGGAAGGTACCGAGTTCTTTGTCATAACGGACTACAAACCTCTCACGTATGCCTTGCGGTCACTGAGTACTGAGGGGGGGCGCCCATGCTGCCCGTGAATTGCGGCGGATGTCATACGTATCTGAATTTACCACGGACATCCGCCACATCAAAAGAGTCGACAATGCTGTCGCCGATGCCCTTTCGCGCAGCCCAGTCAGCGACATAACCTCGCCCACAGGAATAGATCTCAACGAAATGGCGGCTGCTCCACGCGATGACGACTAATGGCGCCGCCTACAAGAAACGTCGACGTCGCTAAACCTGCAATGGTTCCCCTCGCCAGGTACGGAAGGCCTTTGCTGCGACACGTCTACTGGCAAGCCACGACCATTTGTGCCCGTGCACCTCCGTCGCGAGGTATTCGCATCGCTACACGAGATGTCACACCCGGGAATCCGGGCTACGCAAAAGCTCCTCACAGCACGTTTCGTGTGGCCCGGCATAAACCGTGATTCCCGACAATGGACTCGTGTGTGTCTCCCGTGCCAGCGCTCCAAGGTACAGCGTCATACCGTGACACCGTTGGAGACGTTTCCCGGGCCAGATGCTCGATTCGACCATGTGCACGTCGACATCGTCGGGCCGTTGCCACCCTGTCAGGGCCAAATGTACTTGTTAACTTGTGTGGATCGTTTTACGCGTTGGGCAGAGGCTATTCCCGTTCCTGACATCACAGCCGAAACTGTTGCTCGTGCTTTCGTTAGCCACTGGCTCTGTCGCTTCGGCGTGCCATCATCCATCACAACTGATAGAGGAAGCCAATTCGAGTCCGCGTTATTCACCAGTCTGACGAAGCTCATCGGTACATCGCGGATCAGAACGACAGCCTACCATCCGATGAGTAACGGAATTGTTGAGCGATTCCACCGGCATTTGAAAGCCGCACTCATGGCAAGCGAAGAACACTCTTGGGTCGAAGCACTGCCCATTGTACTCTGGGGCATACGCACCGCGCTCAAGACGGAGGTCGGATGCAGCGCTGCAGAACTTGCCTACGGCACAACCCTGCGTCTGCCTGGTGAATTCTTTGCGCCTGACCGACAACAAGCCCACATTCCTGCTGGTGACTATGCATCGCGCCTACGTCACATCATGATGAAACTTCGGCCTACACCTCCACGACAGCCCACAGAAAGAAGCATATATGTGACCAGCAAACTCGAGTCGTGTAGCCACGTCTTTTTGCGTAGCGATGCAGTACGAAGACCACTACAAGCACCGTACGATGGACCCTTCAAAGTTATCCGCCATGGGAAGAAGACGATTATCATCGAAAGGCGCGGCCGCCAAGAGGTTGTGTCACTGGACCGAGTTATGCCGGCGCACACGGAAACCAACCGGTCGCGACAGCAACCTCCACCTTTCCGCCTGAAACCTGCAGACCAGCGCCACATCCCACACCAACGGGAGCGACGGACACGACTGAATTTTACTACACACGCAGTGGAAGACGGACAGGTGCGCCAGATCGCCTCGACCTGTAGCCACTCTGGCGTTTCATTTCGTTCGTGCTCTCACAAGGGGGGGGGGGGGGGAGGGGGGGAGTACTATGGTGAACTCTAAAGTGCGCCACTGCGCAGCTGCGGCGCTGCAAGCGTGTCGCAGAACGACATTCCTTTCCTTCCCTCTGCACTGCTAACAAAGGCGCGGAGAGGAAAGGGGAACCGGTCCCTGAGTCCACTGAGTTGAACAATAAGGAGTTGGTATCGAGACTCTCAGCAACACGCTTCGTCTCTGCGTCGTTCACGCGTAACCTTAGTGGCATTCTTTGCTCCTTTGATCAGGAAAAGGCTTTTGATATTATCAGTCACAAGTACCTTTTAGGGGCGAAGCTCCTTATGGTGGGGGGTCGTTCCCTCCTCCGTACATAGTATGTAGCCACCTCTAGTTCGTCAAGTGCTCACTAGATGGCAGTAGATGGGGCTAGCGCAGCATAGCTGACGAATTCAAATACGAGATGGCGCTGCGGTGCCGCAGTACGTGAATTAATCAATAGATGGTGCGAAGGCGCTCGCTGCGTTGCAGATGCTGTGGGAATCGAGCGCGACCTCCCCCCTGGGCGCCTCGTTCCCCAGCTAGCGCGGGTGCTGGCCCCGTGTTCCTCGTGCGCCGGGAACCGCCGTTAATCGGCGACATGGCCACCGTGGCTTCGCCGCCAGGCCTTTTTGTCTGGTGCAAGCCATGCGTCGGTCTCCCCTGCACAGAAACACGTTATCCGAACATGCCCGGACAATGCCTTCCCCTCGCATCACGCTAGCGCACGTGACGGCGCTTCGCGGACCTTCATTGGCCGCCCGTGACAGCTCCCTCACCCCTGAGCTTGCTCCTGCCCGGCGCTGGCACGACCTGCCTCGAGTGCCATCTCTGCGCCGTGTCGGAGAGTCGACGAACCCGGCCATAGCGTCTTTGTGCGCGACGGCAGTGGAGAGCGTCGCGTCCCTTCCCGGTCGCTTCGTAGGGTAAGCTTGTGTAGCAAACCTATCTCCACAATGCGTGTGGAACGCAAGACCATTCATCAACGGATACGTTTCCATCGTCGCTGCGTTGCAGATGCGTGCTCTAGTGTGATAGGAGACCGCTCTCCCCCCCTCCTCCCCCTCTCTCTCCTCTCCTACGGTTCCCCCCCCCCCTTTCTGCCTCGCGACGCCGACGCAGGCAGCGTCTGCTAGCGAGTTTCTTGACTGAAAAAAACCGACTGCTCGCGCTGCACAACCGTTCACTGACCATCTCACGTCGTTGATGATGTACTGGGCAGAATTCACGGAAGATTCACGGTTTACCGATGAACCTCCGGAGCTTCGCCCACTCATCATCATTCACTCCGTGGATATGCTGTGATTTTTTAAGGTTTTAAACCAGGCAGGTTTTAGCCCAGAGTTTATCAGCATGGTTAGGGCCCTATATTTCCGTCCTAGCTCAGCTGTTGTGATACAGGATCGCATCTCCGAGCCTTTCGGCGTGTGTCGTGGAGTTTGGCAGGGGGACCCACTCTAGCCTGCCGTCTACGTGCTCGCGTTCGAACCGCTTCTGCAGAGGCTTTCCAGTGACACCAGCATTAGTAAGTTTCCCCTTCCACCAGGTTCCCCTCCTGTCGGACTGTTTGCTTACGCAGATGACCTCTCTATTGTGGTCCCTGACGAGGCAACCGTTTGCACCGCCTTGGACGTCATGGAGGGGTACTGCTTGGCGAGCGGTGGCAGGATAAACAGGTTGAAAAGTGCAGTAATGTATCTGAACTCCACTCCTTCCAGTCGACGTCCCGTTCACGGCTTACCCGTGCAAGAACGGCTTCGTATTTTACGTTTGCATTTCGCACCAGGGGGGCCTGACTACCGAAAACTGGCGGTTGGCTAAGGCAGAAGCTGACGGGCAGGATTCGAGAACTCGGTGCCTTGTCGTGTCCATTCATAGCTCGAGTGACGGATCACCCGATCGTCACTCTTCACTTTTCTTACTTATGTAGCTTCTGTCATGCCAGTCACAACCCGAGGCAGGCTAGGCCTGGAGGGGCTCCTGTTTAAATTTATGTGGAGTGGCTCATCTATGTATGTATCGCGACCTGTGATCAAGTTGCCCAGGGATCCGGGAGGACTCGGAATTCCCGACCTGGGCACGGGAATTCCGAGTCCGGATCTTAGGTGGACACGGGTAGCTCTCGACTCGGATATGTTACTTACTCGAAGTTTTGCGTCGTACTTCCTTAGCACGAGGTTGCGGTTGTTCTCGCCCGATGCATTTTCTAACTCGGTGCCTCGGGCGGGAACGCCTTCTCCCTTCTATGCCGCGGCCGCCTCCACTTTGGCTCGTCTACGCGAGGTCGACCCAGAGATAGATTTAGATTCCATCGAGCTCCAAGAGCTAGTTGATCGTCTCACACCTAAGTTACCAGCCAACTGTAAGATATATGACCTGTCCCGCCACAGTCCTAGCTGTAAGCTCATCACGGCCAGCTTTCTGGACGCCAGGCGCGCTACATTCATGCACCGCCTGGCAAGAGGGTGCCTGCCCATACCGTTCAGGCCCTTCACGAAAATCCCTACGAGAGGAAAGTGTCCATTTTGTGGCAGTAGGGAGGACATGGTTCACATATTCTCCTAGTGTGTGCCACCAGTAGCCCTTTTTCAAAGGATAGTTAGTTTGTTTGGTAATCCCGGTGTTCCATTCGACACCGTTCGATTTCTTCGCCTGGACGACTGGTCAAACAGTACGTGCTTCTTCTAGTAGAGTGTTCATACCAAGTTTGGGTGGCACGGTGCGCTGCTGTTTTTGGTGGGAAGCGGCCGGGCCTTCACGAAGTACTTGCAAAGGTGCGAAAGGAGGTCTGGTTTGTTCTTCACCGAGAATGGCACCGCCTAGGAGCGAAGTTTAACGAAACCTGGCACCATCCGGCAGTGATATTTAGTGAGTCAGGAGGGCAGATCACCATTAATTTCTAATGATGGCTTCCTTTAGGTATTTTAGACTCGGTCTCAAGGGCCAGTCACTCGTGTTTGCCGAACCAACGACCCGAACCGTTCTGGGTGCATGCGACATCTGTTGCTTCACCGCGGTGATGACGGCCGTAGTCCGTGCTATTGTTTACTTGAGTTTTGCATGCACTCAGGTAATCGAGTCGCCTTGTCGGGCTTTACCTACAAGGTCGGTCTCGGCTGTTTCCGATCTGTGTATGGCGACTGCGTTCACCGTGCCAGATGGCGGCCCCCTTTCCGGGTAGGACGTCGCCGGCTCCCAGCCATGCGGTACTTTCAGGGTACGTTTAGTTTTTGTGCAATGGCCCAGGTTGCTGCACCAAACAGTAGTCCCGCAGTCCGTAAAGGACTCAGTGCATCTCATTGGCCCGTGGTGGTCGTGAGACGCGCCGTGACCGCAAAGCGCTCTGCACCGAGCGGTAGCCCACACGTCCAGGTAGGATGGCGCTGGCTTCAAGCCACACGGTAATCACAGGGTACGTCTGCTTTGTGTGCGGCGACTCAAGTTGCCGCACCGAACGGTAGTCCCTCTGTCTGAAGAAGACAATTTGCGCTTCGCTGGCTTGCAGCCGTGAGGCAGGCTACGTCTGTTTGGCGCTTCGCGCCAAGCGGTGGCCACCTCGTCCGGGAAAGGACCGTCTGCCCGAAACAAATCTTCTCTCCCTCACAACCCTGGGAGAGAGGTGCTGCCAAGATAGACGTGTGGATGATGATGGGTTGATGAGTTATGTACGACTCTGGGACAAAGCGCCCCCGGGCGCCGCGTCTCCTCCCATCTGACAACGGCACCAACAGAGTAACAACCAGGCGGCACACAATGCGAATTGCGTAACGAGCGGGTTGTTTAATGCTCCCACCCATTACAAAAGCCTCAGGCATAATTCTTCATCGTAATCAGCCACAGCGTCAACAAAGTGCACATAATGAGTTACAAGCGTTGCGGGTACCACGCTTTTCCGAAGAATGACGAATAATGGCACAGTGGACGCTTCCCCACTACACATGGCGTAGTGGGTACCACGCAAGTTTGCTTGTAGTAGTTGCCCCAAGAGTGTTTAAAAGACTCTAGAAAGGCCGCTCTTCCAGCTTTCGCTGTGACTGTGCGGCGCGTTTCCCCGCAGGCCTGGCGGTTTTTTCTTTTACCTTTTTTCTGGTTTTTCGCAATACTACCTGTCAAAGAGTCCTCCTCGTTATGTTTTTTGTTACTTCCTGCCCCGGACTCCGACGGGGCTGCCTGCCCCCCCAAAAAGCCTCTGCGCGTCCTGTCAGTCGCCATCCCACCTCATGACCAAGCTTCTTATCGAAGTGAATTCTGTCTTTTGGAAACCACCGCACCTGTGAACCTCCCTGATTATTTCCGCTACGTCGAAGCCTTTCTCTCGACTCATTCGCCATCATAGGTCGGCGAACTCACTCTTGAGTCGACTCACTCGAACTCACTCGTACTTGATCAAGCGGCGAGTCCGAGTGAGTCCGCGTGAGTAATATTTTTATTTGAGTCCAAGTGATTCCGGTTGAAGAAAATTTTCGTGAGTGTGAGTCCGGCTCATGAAAAGTTTGTTGAGTCTGAGTCCGAGTGAGTCCAAAGCGCAAGATAAATTTCTTGTGTGAGTCTGAGTGAGTTCTACTTGTTTTTGCCGACCTATGGTCCGAAACAAATCATCTCTCGCTCACAACCCTGGGAGAGAGGTGGTGCCGAGATAGACGTATGGATGATGACTCCGTATGGAGATAGACGTATGGATGATGACTACCCACCTTCAGCATTACTAGCATCCTTACCTGGATTCACGTTTGCACTCACGTCTAGTCACACGAATTCCAAAGCAGTATCGTTCATACAGCATTTCAATATTAATTGATCAGAGGTGTGAATTACGTAGGAGGGTGCCTTGACCTCTCCTGCGCCAACTCTTCCGGGGAAGTTCTTGATAAATACATCTTATTTTGATCTCCTTCAAGAAATATGCCCTTACTGGTTTGCAAACACTCATAACTCGTATTCGAAGGCACTATATCAAAAGGCGCCAAGAAAAGCACCGACTACAGCACCGACTAAGAGCATTGACACCATGGTCGAAAAGCTGATTCTAGGCTAGCGGACTCATTAGTCAACTCACTCAGGCTCAGATCGAGCCGTGAGTGAGTGAGTGCGGGTGAGTACTATTTTGGTGAGCTTGAGTTCGAGTGAGTCCGGTTGAAGAAACTTTTCGTGGGTGTGAGTCCGAGTGACTCCGGCTCAGCAAAATTTTGGCGAGTCTGAGTCCGAGTGAGCCCTAAGCGCAAAATATATGTCACGAGTGAGTCTGAGTGAGCTCCATAATTTTCGCCGACCTATGTTCGCCATATCCCTTTGTTAACGCGATAGCGTTAAAGAGCTCGTTTCGCAGAAGTTCCGGCGTCGGCGTCGGTGTCGGTGTCGGCGTCGTTGGTTGTGAGCGAAAAATCATCATCTTGTCCGTGACCGAAAAATCGAGAAAGATGCAAATAAAATAAATAATAAAAATTTTCGGGTCCGAGTGAGGATCGAACCCGGGTCGTCTGCGTGGCAAGCAAGTGCTCTACCACACAGCCATGCCTCTTTTTTTTTTCTTTATTACCTTATTAAACATAGAACAGAAAGATCAACGTACAAACAAATATACATCAGTAATTCACGCACTGAACCGTGCCTAGAAAGCTCTCATATTTATCAGTACATCAAGAGTAGTGACCCAGTCTGGTGGGTCAGGCTGGGCTCTAAGAAGCTCCCTAACTTGAAGTACACTTTCTAGAAAGTTTTCTCTAGACGATTTCACGTGAACATCGGCGTTGCGCACTTGCATTCTCGTTTTCCATAAACCGTGAAGACCCAGAATCATTATTATGTCATAGGGAGTATCGACTGGTAGGAACCTGATGCCGTAAGGGTCAAGGGGAAATTGTTCTTTTATAGTGCGCTGGAGGATATCCCAATAAAATACCGCATCCCGGCAGTCGATAAAAGCATGTTCAATGCTCTCTGGTTTGTTGCATAGGAGGCAGTCAGTTGTCCAAGGAACAAAAATGCCTTTTTCCTCAAGCCATGTTTTAACGGGTAGACTATTTGTGTGTAATTTGAAGAAGAAGCTTTTGGCAGTTGGAGATACTGGCATTTTCTTAACCCTTTTCAGAATATTTTGTCCTGGGTATCCACGATATGGCAAACGGTACATAGGAGTCGGTAGCGAAACATCAATCAAATCCTTATAAAGTCTCTTTTTGGTAACACCACCCAAGTATTCCGACGAAAATCTCACTCTCAACATTCTGTATGAGAGCAATACCTCTCTCAAGTATCCATTTACAGAACCCCCCATGTCCTCACCTGAAGAAACAATGAATTCCGGTATTAATTTGCGTAGCCTGGTTTGTATTCGCCTCGAGATCTTTGAGTGGCGCCCTCTCGCGTGTGACGTCAGGGAGAGGACTCGGATGCAGCTCTTCGCGCTCGCTACGTGAAGGCTGCTCAACGCTGCCGGCCTGTCTATCGTGCTCGAGTTATTGAAATATTGGTGGGCGAGTTGATAAAGCAATTTGTACTGAATGCTCAAGCAAAATGTCAATCGAAATCGAGCGGAGTTGCCGTCAGGAGCACGTTCTGTGTCGATTTCTCCTGGTGTCGTCTGCTAGCCATTCATGTGTACATCTGCTTCTATGGTGAATTTTTCTTTTCGCGACTGTTCTATGGCCGTGGCGCACTCAAAATGACTTTCCTGCCCGTTTTCGATAACTGACTTCAGCGTTCGTGCTTCAGCTTCCATGTCTGCGTTAAAGCGCAATAAATGTATACCGCGTGCTGCGCGTGTTCGGTTGCCAAACCTGCGCCTTCGGTTCAATTCCTCTGTTCGGAGTTTTAAGCGCATGACAAACCACGTGTGATGTCATTCAAATAAATTAAGTGGCGTTACCGGCAACAACGTTTGATTAAATACATATTTTTAGCAGCTGCTGTGTAAGCGCGTCGTAAGTACTTTAAATTGAAACACGAAATAAACAGGGTGAGTCTAAAGGGGATGCACGACGGTTATATGAAATATCGGTAGGTTGTCCGGAGTGATTTTCTTTTGTTTTTGTTCTATTCTTTTTGCAACATATTTTAATCCTTACGTTAATAAATCGACGTTTGTTCACTCGTTTCACGGTGGTCTGAAAATATGCTGAACAGAATTAGTGTAATCATACTAACGTTGATAAATATAAAGCTTTCGCATCGAAAGATGTATTTGCAATAAAAGACTGTAAATCAGTCTCAACGGTCGACTCCTGATGTGGCTTGGTGCGATCACTGTACTAAAGAGACTCGAGTTCCTTATGCATTTGCCTAAGTTGACTCGAAGGCGAAAGCCATCTTTTTCTTGAGTCGATGTATTGTTCCTTCGCCGCCCCCCCCTCCGAATGCTTTCTGGACGTAACGCGGTTTTGCATTGAAGCTTTCTACACATCACCTGGTTTTGCATCGCCTCCGAGATCAGCCCACCAATCACGGAGGCAATGCAAAGCGACGATGTCATGTGATGACGTAATCATGTGACATGACGTTATGACGTCACAAATTTTGTCGGTCTGGGATGTCATGATGACGTGATCATGTGATGAATTTTCGCATCACTCGTGTTGACGCTGGCGACGCGGGACGCCGACGGTCAATTTTCGCAATTTATGTGGAATCTAAGGCTCCCACCTTAAAATATTCAATCTTGTTACAGCACGGTAAAGAATCACAATAATCAGCCACAGGAGCCAAAAGAATGGCGGGAACGAGCTCTCATTCTCCTCTTCCTGGACACATTCGCCGATTTTTCCTAATGTTTACGAAGCTGTACTATCGGTGTCAAGTGAAACGCGAACACTGCAGCGGATCGCCTTGCCCAAGCATTAGAAATATAGTGCGCGCCATCCTGTCATTACCATTGGCAGGCTCGCACTGTCGAGTAGGCAGCACTGCGCGATCGAAAACATGAATGCGGCTCATGAACGTATCTATCTCTAATCATAAGAGTCGAACTGTACCACGCGCACCACTGCTGGCGTTTCGTTCCGAGCGATCTTATTAGCATCCAGCTCGCCAAATCTGTGCTAGTGGCCCGCAATAACCCGCTGGTCGCTGAATTTATCGATTTCATTTTGTCGGCTGTCGTGTCTGCACAAGTCCACATGACTACAATTGGAAGTGGAGCGTGAATTTTCCTTCACCTCAAGTCTGTTTACACAACGCTGATTTTTGTGAATAAGCCGCAATATTGATCGCGCTGCGATTTCAAAGCAGCGGAGACTCTCTTTAACTCACTTGGCTCGGGCGTTCGCGCGTTCACGTAAGCTATTTCAACGCCATCCAGCCCAGTGAGCAACGCTACGAACTCGGTGGCATGAACCTGACCGCGATGGCTGTCGGTATACAGAAGATATGTTAAATGTTAACGTTTCATAAACTCATGTAATGCTAGCAGTCATCTCAAGAGATATCATAAGAAGAAAATGCAGCTAGTAGTCGAGGAACGCCGTGCGACGCGAGCGAACTATAACGAAAATGCTGCTGTTTTAGCCAGAGCGTAGCAGACGACAAAAGCCGAATCCCCGCCCTTGCGTCACCGGAGCGCCGTTCGCAGCGCCGCCATCGGTCGCACACGAGGCGAATAACTGTGCGTAAGAAGGTGTCATTCATATCCCGTAGAAACATAAATCTAGAGACAATTTGGCGCAAAAATAAGTGAACCAGACCAACACCTCCGCATTTGACCGTAAAGAACAAGTTAGTTCGACTGATTTTTTCCCAAGTCGACGCCCAAATAAAAACTGCAAAAACCCGATGTATCTTCTGAACACTAGAACGTGAAGCACTTAGAACATTCATAACGTACCATATACGTGACAGTAGAAAAACATTACACACAGCAGCACGCGAAAAAATAGATAACTGCCTACCCCGCCATGCATCTGCTTTTTCCTTTAGCTTGGACGTTTGTTCCAGCCAATAATCCTCAGTGCTCTGATACTTGTCAAGAGGTACACCCAGGTACTTTGTTGGTACAGAGTACATACGCATGTGAGAAAAAAATTCTGGCATGGTATCCCAATCACCGTGCCAAAAACCACAACTTTTCTGCCAGTTTATCTTGCAGCCCGTGTATGAGCAAAACTTTTCAATGACAGCTGTTGCCTCAATGATACTATCTTTGTTCGTACAAAAAACAGCGATGTCATCCGCATAAGCAAGTACTTTAACCTGAGCCGAGAGCAAGCTGTATCCACTAATGCTTTTGTTTTGTATTATAGCCAAGCAAAGAGGCTCAATGTAGACCGCAAATAGCAAAGGTGACAATGGGCACCCTTGGCGAACTGAGGAACACACAGAGACAGTGTCAGTTAGCTCCCCATTGACTATTATCCTGGTCGAGCAATTAGCATACGCCATTTTTACACCATCAGCTATTACATGGCCTACGTTCAAATACTCAAGTAAAGAAGAGAGCACATCATGGGCAACAAGATCGAATGCTTTCGCAAGGTCTAACTGAATCATTGCTACGTGATCACCAATCACATCACAAACTTCCAACACACTTCGTGCAATGTGTATATTTGTTGCGATACTACGCCCCTTAATACCACATGTTTGATGAGTACCAATGAGAGTGGTAATGACACTTTGGAGTCTTTTGGCCAATACTTTCATGAATATCTTATAATCTACGTTGGTAAGGCTTATCGGGCGATAAGATCCAACTAACTTTCGTTTATCAATGTCGTCTGTTTTGGGAGCACAAACAGGTCCCTCCATCTTTCACAGCCATGCCTCTGCTTGGAGATACTGTGAAAATAACTTACTCTGCTTGGAAATGCAGTGAAAATAACTTCCATGCTTCGCAAACGCAAGCGTCCTTTATATAGGCGTCGCAATATAACATGTAATATTCCAGGAATATTGCGTGGTACAAGCGTAAATTGCCATCGGGCGTCAGAATATGTGACTATCATAACGATTCCATAGTTTAAAGCCAGCCACCCATTACAAACGGCACACACCTTACTGCGCGTGTTCCCTTAACACCACGTAGTCGGTGCATAGCAAGTTCGAAAACATTTCCCACATTTGCCGCGCATAATTTCTCCTGGTTTAAACCATACTACCCATTACATAGTATGCACTAAGTGATTGAAGTACGCAGCAGGGACGGGATATCGCTATTGCGTTCAACTCTTAAAGGCGAAGCTTAAGGGTCCCCCCAATTTTTTTGCTTCGACAACCGCTTTTTGCAGATCGCTGTTGCGCACTGGTACCTCCGGTACCGTGCATACTACAATCTGCACCTGGGGGAACACGGCGCGCATGTCATTGACCCCTTTTGCCAAGGTCGTCGCTAGTCCTGCCAATTATTCGTTCAAGTCATTTTTGACCACCCGTAATTACCACTAGGTTACGTCTGTGAGCTTTAGCTGCGAGTTTTTCCCTGGCTTGCCTCATGACTGACCCCAGCGTATGTTAACGTCCGCAGCCTGGGAACGTCCCTATCGACTCCTTTGTCGCCTTTCACCCTCTCCTCGATTGCCTTTGCGCATCGAACTAAATTCGAGTCACCAGCGATAATGACCTGTTCAGACATTCCTTCTGAGACGTGCACCTGGCTGCTGACTGGGTGGCTATTGTGTGTCACGGCTACCGCTTTGTTCCCTCCCTCCCTCAAAACTACTTCCCGGAAGCTGGGCCTGTGACCACTGTATCTAACTTTGTCATGCCTGATGCTCGTCTCGCCTCTTCCCCACGGGGGGTCGTCGCCCTAATGTTTCAGCCGTCGCCTGCGTCTGCTTTTTTCACTTTGAAGACATTCGATAGCCCTTCTTCGACTGACCTAAGCCTTTCTCCCATGGCCATCGTTTTCTCTCGCTCTGTCACCAACGCATTCTCCAGCTCTGCGATTCTCGTCATGAGCCCACTCTAGACAGCCACCATTTTTTCCATTTTCTCTTCGAACTCGCATTGTCTTCACTTGCCTGCTTCTGCTTTCTCATCTGCACAAACTTCCATCTTTCAACCTAACCCGCACCCTGAACACTTTACGGTCTTTTTTAGGAGCGAAGCTCCTTAAAGGGACACTAAAGGGAAATATTAAGTCGACGTTGATTGCTGAAATAGCGGTCCAGAAACCTCGTAGTGCTAATTTCGTGCCAAGGAAATGCTTATTTCAAAATAAAATCACGTTTTTAGTGGTCCGCACAGCGTTAGCGCGCTTCAAATCACCCGCGTCTCCCACCTGAAAAACGGAACTCCTGACGTAGCAGTTGCCTTGCCCAACGTTGCCCGCATTTACTGCGCAGCCGCTGACGCTAGCAGCAGCAGAGCGAAAGTAGCGGGAGCCACAGCAGCAACAACGGCCATTGAACAATTATCTGCTTGCTTGGTGCAACTAGGTTTCGCTAGATGGCGCCACCTATCCAGCCAAACCCAGCGAAAACGCAATTTTTGAACCACTCGCGCCTTTCCCCATAGTAACGCCAGCCGGTTCCTTTTTGAATCAAACAGAAATAGACAAAGGGCATTTTATTACGTGTTGTAATGCACGGAAGCTTCTTTTTTTTACTACGGCTGGTTCGATTACCAGTGGACCCGAAGGTCGCGGGTTCGATCCCGGCCGCGGCGGTCGCATTTTGATGGAGGCGAAATGGTAGAGGCCCGTGTACTGTGCGATGTCAGTGCACGTTAAAGAACCAGATGGTCGAAATTTCCGAAGGCCTCCACTACGGCGTCTCTCATAATCATATGGTGGTTTTGGGACGTTAAACCCCAGATATTATTATTATCGATTACCAGTGATTAATTGTAGCCGGGAGCTGTGATGTCACTGGGATCAGTTCCTAGATGTCCCCCCTCGTAGCGCATGTGGCGTCATACATTTACCTTAATTTCTCGATTACTTTTTATTTATTTATTTTATTTTTATTTACAGAATACTGTCAACCCTCTTTGAGGGTTATTACAGGAGTGGAAAAGATACAAACATTATACAAGCAAGGAAATGCAGTGGAAATACAAGAAGAGTACATAAGAATAAAAGGCACACAAGAGTAATGATATCATCACGAGCAAGCGTCGCGATCATGGAAATCACTAGTGTATACAACATAAAAGCATAGCAATACATTGCCTACAAAACCAAAAAATTGAAGGACACTTTGTACATTCCAAAGTGTGTTCAGCGAAAGCGTGTGGCCATTCCACTGACGGAAAGACGGACGGAAAGACCGACGGACGGACAGACGGACATCCGGACGGACGGACGGACATCCGGATGGACGGACGGACAGACATCCGGACGCACGGACGGACGGACATCCGGACGGACAGACGGACATCCAAACGGACGGACGGACATCCAAACGGACGGGCGGACGGACATCCGGACGGACGGACAGACGGACATCCGGTCGGACGGACAGACGGACATCCGGACGGACGGACGGACATCCGGATGGACGGACGGACAGACGGATATCCGGACGGACGGACGGACGGACATCCGGACGGACGGACGGACATCCGGATGGACGGACGGACGGACATCCAAACGGACGGACGGACGGACATCCAAACGGACGGACGGACGGACATCCGGACGGACGGACATCCAAACGGACGGACGGACATCCGGACGGACGGACGGACAGACGGACATCCGGACGGACGGACGGACATCCGGACAGGCGGACATCCGGACGGACGGACGGACAGACGGACATCCGGACGGACGGACGCCGGACGGACGGACACCGGACGGACGGACACCGGACGGACGTGAGCATGAGACATTAAAGGCTTTCGCCTTAAAAGATGAAGAGGACAAAATAAAACGTTAGAGTGTAGATGCTTTAACCCGTACTCAAGTAGATCAGCACATAGAACTCGGGAGCACCGACATGAGATTTTCAATACTTTCTAGAAATTTTTGAAGTGTTGGCTGTGCTACAGTAGCTGAATCAAGCACATTCCATTCTCTTATTACGCGAGGGAAAAATGAAAAACGGAAGGTATTGTTACGGCAGAAATATTCTTTGAAGATCAGGTCGTGTTTTTGGCGCACTTTCCCTTTTTCTTTTATAACAGCGAAGGCGGGGGGCATTAGTTTTAAAGTGGCCATTCAACAATTGGTAAAAAAAACTTTAACCGATGTATTTTTGCTCTATCGCGGAGCGTAGGTAGTTCTGCTCGGTGCAGAAGCTCGGAAGGGGAATCCGTTCGCTTATAGCGGTTAAAGATAAATCTTACCGCCTTGCGCTGTACTCTCTCGAGCATAGCTATGTCAGTATTTGTTGAAGGGAACCACACTATATTCGCATATTCCAGCATCGGTCTTAAGGCTGGTTCACATCGGCGACTAGCACCGGTCGCGGGACCAAGTTAGTCGCTTTGCGACTGGTCGCAAACAGTCGCAAACAGTCGCTTCGGTCGCAAAGCGACTGCTTTTGCTCAGTCGCTCGCTGCGCGACTTTTCAGTCGCGCGACTGCAGTCGCAGGACGGCTGGAACCAATCAGCGAAGCCCAGAAGCGACGGCAGCATTTTTTTACAGTCGGGCTCATCGCTTTTTCTTTTTTTTTTTTTTTTATTGCGCTCCCTTGGCTCGCTGATAACGAGATCCGGACGTGACTCTCTGGGTTTGCGACTTCCGGTCGCTCGCATGCAGCCTCTGCCGGTGTGAACATCGGTCGCTTTCAGTCGCTTTTTTGGTCGCCAGTCGCAAATGGTCGCGCGACCGGTGCTAGTCGCCGGTGTGAATCAGCCTTTATGAATGTAATGCAAGATAAGCGCTTCGTATCTGTGGTAGCGTAGCGTAGCGTCCGTTTTAGAAAAAACAACTTGTTCATTGCCTTTTTCGTCACCTGATGTACATGCGCAGTCCACTTGAGGACAGATGATATTAAAAGCCCTAAATATTTATACTGAGTTGCTGTGCGAAGGGTGACACCATTAAGTGAGTATGGAAATAATAGTTTGATTTTTTTTCTGCTTATGTTCATCACGACCGTTTTTTTCAGAATTGATAACCATCTGCCAGTCTTGGCACCACTGGGCTACGTTGTTTAGGGAATTGTTAAGGGCAACCTGATCGCCAATGTCTTTGACTTCACTGTAAATCATGCAGTCATCTGCAAACAGTCTAATTTTAACGTTTACTGATTCAACAATGTCATCTATGAATAACAGGAACAAGAGCGGAGCGAGAACAGATCCCTGCGGAACGCCCGAAAGGACTTTAACAGTGTCAGAATTCTGTCCATTATAGTGCACGAATTGGTAGCGATCTGAAAGAGCACTGCTCTACTAGAGCACTGCTGTTGATAATATTGACGTTTTAGACATTCCCAAACATTGATCTTTCACTCTGACACAAATTGTTATTTGCCTTTAGTGTCCCTTTAAGCCCGCAACCCGCCCGCGCCGTCGCCGAAGCTCCCTGCCGCATCCCCACTCGCACCCCTTTCCCACCCGTCTCCCTCTTTCTTCGTCTCTGCCCTCTCCCCTCAAACTGGCGAACGCGCGTTCCCGCCGCCGAGCGCAGCAGACGCTCTCCGCGCTTGCGGCGCAAACAAGGCGCGCGGCGCGAAAAACACTTCGTGTTAAAAAGATTCCAGCATTCTTCCTGTGCCACACACACTCTGCTGCCATGGACGACTACAGTTTCCTCCGTGCTCCCATTTCTTCCTTCCTCCGACGGTACAGCCACTGAGGGTTAGACCGCTTCTCCGAGAACTGGAAATAAGACCTACCGGATGTGGACACCTTCAGCGAACGCTACTATCGCAAGATCATTGGCATCGACCGAGACACCAAAATGACAATCTGCTGCAGATCCATCGAATGGTTAAACAGTTTAAAAACGTACATAGTCGTTTGCATCCTATTTCTAAGGAGCTTTGCTCATCGGTTGTATTCGTACACGGAAAAACTGCTAGATTTTACCATGGCTTGATCAGTTCACCGATGTCCACGTGTCGGAAAATTCTCACATCAGATAACCCCTAGATATGGCGCACTAAATACTCTGCCCTGAGCCAAAAGGTACCACAGAAATCAATGAATACGCTGTACTTCAAAGCCCATGTGCATGCACGTGGCCGGTCTGCGCGCACACCTCAGCAAACCTCAGTTCCAGTTGGCAAACAAGCAACACCACTTGGCAAACACAGACTGAGTTCTTTTCTCATCTTCTTGCTTGTGTCTTTCATGCTTCGTTCTTTACCCTTTTATACATCTCATCCTTACCCGTTTCTTTCCTCTTCATTTATCTCTTTATATATTGCCCACTCTCACCCTCACTTCCCTTTCCCACATCCTTGCAATAGTATACTATGCATGGCTATGCTATGGTAGGAGCTGCCTGGCACATACCGCTTTCAGCGGCATATCCCCGCCCGAGTTCTGGCCTCCCACACAGTTACTAATAGAAAACACTTCAATACTGTAAGATGCACACTTGCTCAGCCACTGATCCTAAAACACACACAACTGCATGGTTATTATGCTGCAAACAAATAGTGCAACTATATTCCCTGCATTGTCTGCCTTACATAGCAAGTAGTTTTTGGGCTTTCTTACACATAGCTGACTTGGACTACTATTCTGCCAAAATTTGGTGGACCCTTTCGTTATCAAATCACAACCCTGCCCACGGTTATTCAATGATTTTGTTTCTTATGCCCTGTCTGAATACTTTCCAGTTACATATGATATGCTATGTACATCACGACGCCCTATATATAGTGTTCCCCCCCCAAAAAAATGTAGAGCAAGCGTGGTGTTGCAAAATATGCCCTAGGCTGACGATTCAAATTATGTAACATAATGCAAACTAAATTATCTGGGTGTCTTACGACTGCATGTTCTGTGACAAGCTGCACATTTACACTCTGAATGACTACACAGCGTGGGATATCACTGCAAAATTATAAATTGCAAGCTTGCATTTCAGAGGCTACACAATTTTCAAAAGTATGCATTGCAATGGGGATTCTAATAAGGACTGCTCGCATTATTGCCTTTTATTCACTTCGGCTTGACCAACACCTTTTGCTGTTTACAAGCATGTGACCGCCTGTGGCGTGCCATGGTGCCAACTTGCGTAAACGTTCGTGAGCAGGTTGGACACTTGAAGGGTCTTTCTCCCGTGTGTGTGCGAAGGTGGCACTTGAGTGTCAACCTTTCCGCAAAAGTCTTGGAGCAGATGTTGCACTCGAATGGCCTCTCACCCGTGTGGATCTTCATGTGACGCAGGAGCTGAGCCTTCTGTGCAAAAACGTCGGCGCACACCTCGCAGCAGTGCGGCTTCTCTCCCGTGTGCGTGCGCACGTGCACGACAAAGTTCCTCTTCCGGTGTGTGCCGTACGGACACAGCTTGCACGAGTAGTAATCCCCGATTTTCGACCTACTGAAGTCGGCCAAGTATTCGGAAAAGTTCTTGCTGTCCGTCCTGCGTGTGGGAGCCTTGGTCTCACCTTTCTTCTCAGGAGTCTTATCCAATGTTTCAGGCTTAGTGGTGCAAGTGTTGCCTGAAAAAAACGTGCAAGGTCAGTTGACAAGTGCGCAGTCACACGTGTGAGGTCAAGCAAGGGGTTTAACATCCCAAACCAGCCCAATGTTATGCGAGGCCCCGAAGCTGAGAGCACAAGGTGAATTTTGACGGGGTCATTTAGGTGCATCTAAATCAAATCACAAGCATTTTACTTACGTTCCCCAAAGGGCTAGCTACAGCGTGTGTGCTTTACATCTGCAGCTTGTGAAATGGTCCCGCATCAAAAGGCATTAAGCAAGCGTTGTTTTTAGCCACAGCAGTGCAAGCTCCCATGCTAGAGTGCAGTGGACCCCCGTTATGTGAACTGCGCTTGCTGTCATTCTTCCGCCCGTGTCAGTCGTTTGGCGAAAGCTATTGCCGGCCCACAGAGCTCTGCGCTCTGTCATCCTCAGCTATGCCAATTGTTTGCTCAGTTACACGCTAAGACAACACCTTGAAAGGGCGCATAGGAGCTGCTCATTAAGATACCATGGTACAATAGCCTGCCAAGACAACTGTAACACTACATTTATTTCCATTTCGTCGCCATTACTTTATCGTGAAGTGGCGAATGTTTCAGAATTCTCATGTGCTGTCAATACACAGTCTTTTACAGGAAGAGCAAAGCTACAGATAATGCATGTAACCACCTTCTTTATAGAAATTATTTTGAAAATAATTTTGACGTTCGACTGCCGAGACCACTATATAACTGCGCAGAGGTTTATGTTAGCTGATATCATGCACAATTGTCAGTCCCTGTTTTGATGCAGATAACATGATGCCATCACCAAGCCATTTCAGCAGGATCACAAAGCCAAAGTAGAATGGACAGCCCAATGTTTCCAGAATGCCTCTTTTTTTATGACAGCAAATTCGTCTAGCAACCATCACAATGTCATAGCACAAAAAGAAAGAGACAAAAGAAAATCATAGTTTCCTAACATACACAGAGATCTCTAATGTCTCAAAAGACAGGCTTACATTCCTGCACTTAAAGATATTGACAAAATAGACAGGATCTTTTAATGTTGTCTGCATTATGATCTGCAGGGCAGCTTCCTCATTACACAAGAAAGCTGTTTGAGAACTGTCAACTTCACTCATTAGAAATTGGTAGTGAAAACTTAAATTCAGCATAAAACAGTGAAACCGAGCAGGACAACAGAAAGAAAGATCGAACACAGAGAAGGCAAACGGCCTCGATCTTTGCCTTCTTTTGGTCTGTTATTCAGTAGTCTGTTAGTCTTTATGACCATCTTGCCTATGCACAACATGCCCTGCCCATGTTTTCTTGATTTCGACAAAGATGTCCTTAACATCCGTTTGTTCCCTAGTCCAGCCTGCTCTCTTCTTGTCCCTTAAGCTTACACCTATCATTTTCCTTTCCATTCCTCGCTGCGTCGTCCTCAATTTAAGTAGAGCCTTCAGGTATCTGCTCCGTAGGTAAGTACCGACAAGACGCAGCTGTTATATACCTTCTTCCTCTTGAGGGATAGTGGTAGACTACCTACCATTCGTGATTTGAGAGTGATTGCCAAATGTGCTCCACCCCATCCTTATTCTTCTAATTCAGTCTCATACTTCGGCTCCACGGTTACTGCCTGTCCTAAGCAGACGTATTCCTTTACAATTTCCTGTGCATCGTTACCAATCGAAAAGCGCTGTCCTCTTCCGAGACTGTTGCACATTATTTTATTTTTCTGCATATTAATTTTCAGACCTACCCTTCTGCTTCTCTTGTCAAATTCAGTAATCATAATTTGCAATTCGACCCCTGAGTTACTCATCCGTGCAATGTCATCAGTACTGCAGGTTACTAGGGTACTCTCCATTAACTTCTGAAGTAAAAAAAAATTGTAGCGCAATGCAACACACGGACAGACAAAGAGCACGGGAATGGCGCTAACTTCCAACTGTGTTTATTGAAGAAACCCACGTACATATATACACAGTACAGGAGCAGCAAAGGGCAGGACCGTCGCGATAATCAAGCAGGAAAGTGAGCGGGAAATCATATCTAGAAACATTGTCAGCAAGAAATCATAACTGGCAACATTGCATTACAAGAACGCTACATGATTTTGGTCGTTGCACGCGTGTCCAACAGATTGTAAATTTGATACTGCTACAGGAAGGAAAAAGGAATATAGGAAAAGCAACAAAAAAATACTTGCAAATTTTTAAGGCGATAACAACGGTTCTGGTTGGACAGAAACTATAAAACAATCCATAAAACATTCCTTTATCCAGGCGGTGCGTCATTATAGATCACAGGCGAAGCGTTCAGACCATATCCATAGTCCCTCAACATCTTTTCTGGTCACGCAACTGCCGCCTCAATTTCATATAGAGCCACGGGCGGCCGGTAGGGGCGCCAATGTAAAAGAGAGGCCACCCAGCGGAGTGGCGGCCGCAGGCGACGCTTGTATTTTTTCTTCTCTGGTACGTCGGGGCAAAAAGATCCGCTCCTTTTAGACAATATTTTCATTCTCGTTTGTCGCAGCAATTATACGAATTAAGCTTGGAACTCTGAGAATGTTTTAGTAAGGAAGACAAGGCGCATACAAAAAGTAAACAACAATCTCAAATTCAGCTGGCGGCTCAGTGTGCCAGCAGACGACGCGCATAGACATTTTTGTTACTGCGAAATTTGTTTTTTAGTTGGCCCAACAGACCTCAAATAAAAAAAAAGGAAACTGACGTGACTGTGATCCGCTGTGCAGAGAATATCAGCGACGTTAATATTAAATGCATGACAAGCTGAGCTCAAGGTCGACAACTGTTATTTCCCGAACTTCCGATGGCAGTGGTGACAGGCTATTTTTACGTAACAGAAAATGCTCTAGGGCGTGAGCTTGCATTTGCCGGTAACCTAGCTGTTTGAAACAGATACATCGGCAGATCGAAACCGTCAATAAAACGGTTTCTTGATGACAACTGCTGTCGTTTTCAGGCCTCGATAACTTTGCTAGTTTTCGTGCGTATCGGTCGAATGGTGCGACACAGTTCTCTAACGCCATTTTTGTTGTCAACTACCTCGACGAAAAGCGCATGGATTAATATGTCCCCCCTGATTCTGCATTTCGCTTCTTAATTTCTATCTCGTACGAGAATGGTGACGCTGATTGACGCGCGATTGCATTCAGTTCTGTACTTCCTTGGCGAACGAGGACGCCTAATAGGATTGTAATCGCGATCTTTCTTCGAAAGAAATGAAGCCGTGCAAATGCTTATGATCGAGATATTACAGATAATTTTCGCCTTCACTCAGCACTTGGGTAGTGTAGAGTTTAATTTAAAAGACGTCATAAAGGAATGTTGACACGGAAATCTTGCATCTTGTTTTCTTTTTTTTTATGATGTTACCATAAGTAGCTAATGACCCATTTATCTCGGCTGGAAACCGCCTTTGCACATGATGGCTCTCGAGGTTGTTTCAGTGGTTTTCAAATTGTCAATGGACGTGATTTCCGATTCGTAAAGTGCGCTGGCAGGCCGTCGAACACACGAGAAGTGACATTAGGTCTGAGGCACGGCTTGTCTCTCGGCAACGATACGGTGTCACCGTTTATCATTAAATCGTGCACATGGATGATGCCCGATGAATTAAAGTGCTTCGCACACACACCTACATACTTCGAATCAATGCCGAACTCGCCCGTTTCTTGCCACGTTATCGCTCACTTCGAGTTCTCGAACTTCCCACGAACACTTGGCATGCAAAAAAACGGCACCTTTTCAGTAGTGCCCTTAAACGGCACCTCGGTATGCAGCACCTGAACGCCATCGTCAGGCGAACGTGCAGCTTCAACTGTACAATACCTGAACTTGGCCCTTATCCAAAAAGCAATCACACATACAAAGTACAGGTGCAAAATTTCGGCTCGCGCCAGCCGCATTTGCGGTCTCTAGGAATCAAACCGGAGGGGCGGATGATGATGATATATGCTGTTTATTGGCGCAAGGGCCATGTGATGGCCAAAGAGCACCATTTCATGAGACGAAAGATGTGATGAATGGTTATGGTAACTGGCTGTATATGGGCCTAAAATTGCGCGCCGTAAAGGCGGGTAAAGCGTATAAGTATTAAAATCATGAGACTGGCATGAAATGTGAGCAGTGAGAATGAGTGGCAGACGATGGTGATAATAAAAGTAATGAAACATGGTGTGAGCACGAATGCCTCGTCAATGCCCTTGCGTCCAAGGGCCGCGAGACAGGTGCTTTTCAATGTATCTACCGCAACAGCGACCTCTTATCAGAGGTCGTGCTGCCGATTACCAGGGTAAATCACATAAAAACTATGCACATCTCTCAAAAACGCGAACAATGAGTCAAGTTTAAAGAGCGGATCCCTACCGATGAGCATCGCTGGATGAAGCGGTATTTGCTCTCGGTAAGATAAAGGGAAGTGCTTTTTCCTAAGAGTGTGTAATCCTTTGCACTGGATTAAAATGTGGAGAACGGTGAGTGGTTCACCACACTTCTCGCACATGGGTGGATCCCCACCGGACAGAAGGTATGAGTGTGTACTGTGTGTCCTATTCTTAGCCTGGTAAGTGTTACTTGTGTGCGGCGAGACCTCGATACTGGTGGCCAGTTGGCTAAGTTTGGCTTGGTAACGTGTAGCTTATTTTGCATTTGTCTGTCCCATGAGAGCTGCCAATAAGCTCTCAGCTTTCGTTTTAGCAAGGGTTTCAGGTCTAGTGCCGGAACAGCTATGCTTATATCGGCAGCGTTTTCGTGGACGGATACAGCTAGCTGGTCTGCCAACACGTTTCCTTCAATCTCGCGATGTCCTGGCACCCAGCATATCACGACATGCTGTTTAGATGCGTAAATTGTGCATAGCAGTGAGTACAGCGAGACGATTACAGGGTTTTGTAGCAGAATGCATCTGCATCGTTATCTGCACGTGTGGACAAAGCTACCACTGCGCATGTCTGAGCCCAAGAACAGCCAGATAAATACCTGTGCAGTTCACAATAAAGCATTCATTCTCGTTCCCACCTACAGTGTGTTACAGGTTTTGTGCGTTTTAAGAGTTTTTAAAGCTTTTACAACGCTTAAGGAATCTGTGTAAATAACAGCGTGGTGTAAGCTTATTTCCTTTTTAACTGTGGTCAGTATTGCATAAGCCTCTGCTGTAAAAATGCTTGAGTTGGGGTGGAGTATGCCGACATTGGAAAAGGACGGGCCTGCCACCACGTAAGACACACCAGCGTGGGACTTCGACGCATCCGTTAAAGAATTCAGGACAATTATATTTGTGCTGGAGTTGCAGGAAGTATGTACGGATATGTACTTTAGGCGCGTGTTTTGTAACTTCCTCGAAGGATACATCGCAGTCTATGAGCTGCCACTGCCAAGGCGGCGGCTGTGCAGCGGGTGCCATCACGCGGTGTTCAAAGAGTGGGATTTCCATTTCTTCGGCAAGACGACGCACACCTAGCGAGTATGGTGCCCGCGATGCAGAACGGTTATGGAATAACCGAGAGCTAGATAAGTCATTTACACCACTGTGTGTCGGATGTTCGTTGTTGACATTGACTACTAAAAATATACGAAGGAAGCGTAGCATCTCTGCAAATGAAGGGACCACTGGTTTGACTCGGCGTAAAGGCTTTCCACAGGGCTTGTCCGAAAAGCACCCGTCGAAAGGCGAATGCCTAGACGGTGAACGGGGTCCAGCATCTTCAATGCGCTCGGTGTGGCGGACTGATAAACTATGGCCCCGTAGTCTAGGCGTGTGAGTACGAGACTTTTGTAGAGATTCATGAGGCATTTGCTATCACTTCTCCATGATGTACGCGACAAAACCTTCCGAATATTCATAGTTTTCAGGCACTTGTTTTTCAGGTGTTTTACGTAATGTACAAAGGATAATTTCTTGTCTAGAATTACGCCTAAAAACTTGTGCTCTATTTGTACAGGCAGCGGATGGCCATGCAAATAAATATCTGCGTCGGGTTGCAGGCCTCTTTTCCTAGAAAAAAGTACGCAGGTGCTCTTTTGCGGATTGAGGCTGAAACCATTCTCGTCGGCCCATTTCGACACCTTATTAAGAGCAAGCTGAACTTGCCGTTTGCATATTGCGAGATTGCAGGATGTGAATCCAATCTGTACATCATACATAAGTTGAATAGAATATATTATGTGGGATATACAGACGCAAGGAGTTCATTTTTATAATAAAAACTGTACAACTTAGCACACCACCCTCCAGTCTCCTGGACAAACGGACGTGACAGGACGCTGCCGATACGAACACGGAACGTTTTGTTGGACAGGTAGCTCTCTATTATATCTAACATTTTCCCACGTATACCCATTTCTCAGAGGTCGTTCAATATGCCAAACCGCCATGTGGTGCAGTAAGGTACGCATTTGGGCTGGTTGGTTCATGATTACGAGTGAAAAACAGCGCTAAAAGACGGGACAAGAAAGAACACGGGACCACAGCGCCGTGGTCCCGTGTTCTTTCTTGTCCCGTCTTTTAGCGCTGTTTTTCACTCGCCATGTGGTATCATGCTTTTTCGATGTCAAGAAAGACAGGCAGGAAAAACTGCCTCTGCACAAATGCGTCGCGGATGCTAGTCTCAATGCGTACGAGATGGTCAGTTGTGGATCGACCCTCTCGAAAGCCGCACTGGTGTGGGTCAAGCAACCTGTTTGACTCTAGAAAGTGTAGTAGACGACGGTTTAACATCTTTTCAAAAAGTTTACACAGACAGCTAGTCAGAGCTATAGGTCTATAACTAGAAGCTCTCCCATAGCCATAGAGTTTCCTAAAATTAGCTAGAGGAGACTCTAGCGCTGCGATCGTTTAGTCACCATGGGAATGATGGGTAGTACACAAATTTCCCTAGTCTTCGTGCTTCCGGCTCCGAACGCACTTGTGGCTTTGTTTATTGTTGTGTTTTGGTTCTGTTTCGGATAAAAGAATGGACCATTGTGAACTTCGTAAGCCTATTTGAATTCGTGAGCCTAAAAAGGTCAAGGTGGTGAAGCGTAACTGCTAAACCTTTGTTGAACTTCCTATTGTGGCAAAGCAGATTCAGGCCACACGCAGCCAAAAGAACGAAGACTAGGCAAGTTTGTGTACTAACCATGATACCCATGCTGGCTGAAGCGCCGTGTGTTGCAGCTCCCATAGACGCTAGCGTCCAGAGTTCCCTCTAGTGTATTTATAGGAAATCCTATGCCCATAGCGTGACGGCGAAGTTTCGTGACCAGAAACAGCGGAAGGACTATGGCATAACCAATCAGAAAAAACAAAAAAAAAACACAAGAAAACTAGAAAACATTTTTTTCTTTTTTTCCATTAACTCTTAACCCTAACTCTTCCCAGTCTAGGGCTCTGGATACCTCCTGTAAACCTTATTGGGATTCTGTCGCTTTCTTTATGGAAGACTGCAGTGGCTGTGGAGCCTGTGTTAATTTCTTTCAGTATTTTTATATATTGTTCGCCGGCACCCTGATTCTGCAGTGCCTGAATGACTCAGGGTGTCTACCCAGCTGACCTTTCAAAATTCCCTGAGTTTTCGAGGTTTTCCCTGAGTGATTTTGCTAAAATTCCCTGAGTGAAACAATTTTCTTTGTCAAAACAGGCAGACACCATGTCGCAAGATGATGTCACTCTCTAGTATGCACTTTAAAAAATAAAACTGACTTAATGCTATTAGAATAGTACAGTGTACAGTTAAACATCGATATAGCGAAGTCAGTAGAATGGACAATTTACATTGTTCCATCAAAACTTCGTTAACTGAAATTCGTGTTTTCATGCAAAGTATACTAGCCGAAGGATTAAGTTTCACACTGAAAATGCCCCAAGAATGCTCGGCTAATGCGGCGGCCTCAAAAGCTCTTTTTTTTTACGCCAGAAAAATCGATTTTGTGGAACCTCAGATCCTGCGACCACGATTTGATGCTGCACCAGTGCGGCACGCATAAGCACGAAATATTTGCAGGTTTGACGCACTAAGCAATTGCGCCTATTCTTCTGCCGCTGCTTGTTGTCAAAATGTTGGGTGTTGCCTATAGTAGTGCAACGCCGATGCAGTCATGTTACCCAGCTGAACCATTTGCTCTCAACTCAGTCCGACAAACGCACAACATTGAAAACTGTACGTGGCACGCTGGAAAAAAAAGTTGCTGTTTTACCGCAAGGCTGAAGCAATTAATGTGATAACAACAAATTAGAACTTTCAATTAATATAGGCTACAGCAGCCAGGAGCGCAGCTAGAAACTCTTTTCGGGGGGGGGGGGAGGGGGGGGGGGGTCTTAATCATGCTTTATACATGTTCCTGGGTGCATTTCTATCTGTTTGTGTATTTATACACATGAAAACTAAAAAAATTTGGGTTGAGTTTGAACCTCTCAAACCTACTCTCCCCCCCCCCCCTCCATCCCCCCCCGCCTGGCTGTGCCAGTGATAGCAGCTCACTACTACAAAAACATGGCCGCTGCAGCAAGCGCAGTGATCAGTCTGTATCTTCAACGGAAACTTTGCGACCACAGCACAGCCCATAGAAAGGTATGAGCCGTCTACTCATCCCCTCTACAGATTGAAGCAACTACTGCAATTCAACTATGACGCAAAACATCACCATTGTGCCATAAGCAGCGGAGCGGCTAGTGACTGCGAGCTGCAGCTCCAAACAATATTGGTCGACTGCTTGAGACTCGTTTCAGCAGTGCCCTCACAATACAAAAAAAAGAGCTTTCCCTTACGGTAAACATGCCTGTTGGTTGAGACTCGCCTGGAAACTTATTCTATTCGCCACAGCATCCCAAATAACATCTTTGAAGCTCAAGATCACAGGGTGTGAGAGCTTACAGGTATCCACCAACAAATGGCAGTGTTTGTTTTCACACCGATCGGAACTGCTTGGAAGATACCAGCCTTGTAGGGAACATCCGCTTACTGAACGATCGCGATCATTTGCATAATAACTGAGAGCTCTTTAGATCTGCTGCTACCACCTCTACGACTACTCATGCTTGTTATTTGTCACGCAGTGATAGTAAAAACACGATATCAGGCACTAGCACGACATGCGCTACAACCAATGCGGAACAGCACTGCGTAGTCACAGAACACCTAAATAACAGTGCGCGATACGATGTGCCGCGGTTCATGGCTGCTGCAAGCCATGCATCAGCAGGATGCTCTCCGATTTCGTTGCTTCCAAGTCGAGGAGAGCAACGAGGTGCCCCCTTTCCCCGCAGCCGCAGGGGCAGCGCGATTTGAAAAATGTAGGCTTGTGCGAATACTGAGTTTTAGGTTCGAAGCGAATAGTGATTTTGGCCGAATAATTTCGAATCAAATTCGAATAGAACATATATCACATATTATAAAGAAAAATGGGCATATTTGTCATGACCTAACTAACCTGCACAATACTTTTTTTTTAATTGAAACAAGGCCTGTGCAAATGCCATTTTTTTTTTGTTCAAAGGAAGTGGAAACAACTTCGAATAGTAGCAAGATTTGACTTTCGGTAGAATGCAAGTGATTAGCTGTAAAATATGTTAAATTTTAAATTTACCATACTAAGAGCATATAAGCCAGTATAACAAGCTTTTAAACTTTAAAAAATGATGAATCGATGTCAGGGTAATATGTTCATTTAAAGGAGTACTGACACGATTTTTGGAAGATCGCAAAAGGGACATATTTCGTTTCCTTGGTACGCAGTGCCAACGCTCTCCACACAGCGGAGCCAGGCAACACAAATAAATCATTTTATTTTGATTTTAAAGTTTTCGTCGCTGAGCATTTGCACGCCAGCCCCACTGCAATGGACATTATTCCCGACAAGTCAAGACAGTTCCTGAATTTGCGAGCTCTGCGTCCTGCGTGCCTCCTAAATCGCAGAAATCACTCTCACGGTCACTGGACGACAATTCAATCATCGTTGCTTACGTGCACCACGAGCAGATGACAGATTTGCCGTTAGTACGTCGCCAGATGATGTCTTCCCGTGACGTCAACTGCTCTGAAACGTCACTGAGAAACCGCCCCCTCGATACCAAAACCGAAATTGCTGTTTTATGGTAGCGGCATTAAAAATATATCCAATGCATTCCCAAGCACTACAACACTCTTTATAGGTTTCTCGACACCAGTAGTTTTATTTGAAACAACAATCCGAAAATTTTTAAAATTCGTGTCAGTACTCCTTTAACCTGGAAGTGGGGTTTCGCGGCAGTGCGGATTTCTCCTGTGTAGGCGATTTCACGGCTTAGCACCTTTCCACTGCAGTGAAACCACCTTTACAGGGGGGGGGGGGGGGTCACATTCGGATCTCTTCATTCATTTCGAATACTTCGAAATTGTCAATAATTTAAATTCGAATCGAAGCAAATTCGAATACTCTAATATTCGCGCAAGCCTAGAAAAATAGGTTCACCAAATATCAGGCGAGCGTTACCGAGACTTTCGTTCCCTTAAAATGAAGTTACACCGAATTTCCCTGATGGGAGCACAATTTCCCTGAGTTCTGCCTGAGTTTTTCCAGACTATCAGAAATCCCTGAAGAAGAACAAAACTTTATTTTGAGGGAAGGGGTAGAAAAGGGGGTACTCGGGAGCATGTTAGTTGGGGCCCCAAGTCCAGGGCCCCACTGGCTTGCGCCGCTCGCCTAACTTGACTCAGAAGCGCTAATTGCACCTCTGGGTCCGAGCTGGCAAGTTGTGCCTCCCACTGCTCCAAACTGCCTACAATGTTGTTGCCTAAAAATGCGTTTACTCTCTGGCTTTCGGTCACACTCCCAAAAGATGTGATATAAAGTTGGCAAACCGCCGCACCACGGACAAGCGTTACGGTACAACGTAGGATATATTTTGCTGAGCCGCGATAAATTTGAAAAGACTCCCGTCTGCACCTTGCGGAGATCCGTAGCGTCTTCCCCTTCAAGCGATTTATGGGGGGGCACTATATTTTTGTCGTGTGCTCCGCTGGTAAGCAAGAATGTCTTTTGGGGCCATTAAATGGGGTTCGACTGCCGGAGGCTGATGCTCCGCCCGGTTCGTCAAATCTCGAGCTAAAGCGTCCGCTCTCTCATTCCCTTCCAGGCCAGCGTGTGCGGGGCACCAGATTAGCCGGTGTCTCTTGGTTAAGTTAGGTCCAATCAGCTTAATTATTTTTGCGGGTAAGCGTCCGTTCATATAAAGTCGGCACGCTTCTTGGGAGTCTGAGATTATGATTGAGTGTTCTTCCTCTCTATGTTCTTGCTCTCTAATGGCCAAGGCTATGGCGAAGCACTCCGCCTTGGCAATTGAGGAAGTGCATAGAGAGGCACTCGTGACCGTCTTCAAATTCCCAGTCAACTGCTGTTGCTACGCATTTCGCCCAGTTGTATCGGGCCGCGTCAACGTATATGACGTTTGTCTTTGCTGTTAATTGTTTCTTAAGCCACTTGACTCGTGCTTCTCTCCTTCGAGTGTTTTCCTCTCTAATCATATTTTTCGGCAAAGGCGCAACCGAAATCATGCGACGGATGGTCTCTGGCACGCCTATCAGTTCCTCGTCTAAGTGTTGGGGGGTATGGTGGTATACCTAGCCGTGTCAGGTTCTCTCTGCCAGACCGTGTTTTGCTTAGACGGTTTCTTTAGGAGATCAGGACTGCCGCCTTTAGCTCGGCATACGTATTGTGCACGCCGAGCTCAAGTAATTTACTGGTTGGCGTGTTTACAGGTAGTCCCAAGGCCGCTTTATAAGCACTTCGGATAATGGAGTCGACCTGCCCTTCTTCGCTTTTGTTTAGCGTGTGGAAAGGCAGGCCGTATGTTATCCTGCTCATTACTAGCGCCTGAACCAGTCGTAACGTGTCTCTTTCCTTCATACCTTTTCGGTGAAATGTTATTCTTTGGATCATTCTTGCAATCTGTTTGGTTGTGGTTTTCAATGTAGTGACGGTGTGGCTTGCTCTACCATTGCTTTGAATCCAGAATCCCAGGATTCTTGCTATGCTAACCTCCCGAATGTTATTCCCTTCCACTTGAATTTCTACGCTTCCATTACTTTTATATCGTTTGCCGTGTATTCGGATGATTTCTGATTTATCCGTGGCGCAGTGAAGTCCACTGGCACTGGCAAATTTTTCTACAGCTTTGGCGGCTTCCTGTAGAGTTTCCTCTTTCGCTGCCAAAGATCCGCGCGTGGCCCAAAGAGTAATGTCGTCCGCGTATAAGGTGTACCCCAATCGCGGGACCTCCTCCAGAGCACGAGCGAGTCTTCGCATTGCAATATTAAACAGCAAGGGGGAAATGATCGCCCCTTGAGGGGTGCCCTTCTTGGGCATCTGGAATGTTTGGGATTTGACTTGGCCAATGCTTATTGCAGCCTTCCTTCCGGTGAGGAAGGCCTTTATATAGTTGAATGTTTTTTCGCCGCATCCAATTTCATTCAGTTCAGACAGGATGGCGTCGTGCGAGATGTTGTTGAAAGCGCCTTTTAAATCTAGTGCTAGGATTAGGTGTTCACTGCCTTTAGGAATTCCCTTGAGCACTTCTTCCTGTAGGAGGAGGAAGGCGTCCTGCGTAGACAGACCGCAACGGAAACCAAGCATTGTGGCAGGGAAGAGGTTATCTTCTTCAATGTAATTTTGCAACCTTGTTTGCACAACCCGTTCAAAGAGCTTCCCCATGCACGATGTTAGCGATATGGGTCTCAATGCATCTAGGGTAGGCTTTTTTCCGGGTTTGGGTATAGTAATTATATTTGCTTCTTTCCATTCATCGGGTACTATCCCTTTGTTCCAGTAATGTTCATTGAAATGGTTAGTGAGACCTGCTATTACTTTGACGCTCAGATTCCTAATCATTGCGTTGGTTATCCGGTCTGCTCCAGGGGCTGAGTTTCGCTTAGCTGCCTGAGCTGCTGCGAATACTTCATTCGTTGTTATAGGGGCGTCTAATTTCATGTTTGGGGTTCCGGTGTACTGGATTGTAGTGCCGGTTGTTTGGGTGTTTCCGATGTATCTATCTTTTAGTGCTCGTATGAGCTCCTCATTAGAGCCTGGAAAGTCATCCGCAATTCTCTGTATTAATCTTTGCATTGTAGACCTAGACTTGTCAGGTTCCAGCATGTTCCTGAGGATTGCCCATGTTCTCGCAGTGCTCAGAGTGTCCGCTAAGGAGCTGCAAAACTGGACCCAACCTTCTGCTGCTAATTTATTGGCAAATTCATTTGCCTCCTCTGAAATCTTTGAGAAGGCGCCGGTTTAGTCGTTGTCTCTTCCACCTTTTCAGTAGGCTCCGCCTACTTTCCCAAAGGTGTAAAAGGTGTCGATCTACTGTCGGCGTTTCGCCTGTTCGCGCTATTCGCTTAGAGTTTTTCTCGTGCGCCTCACGTATAAACTCAGTCCAATCCTTGATACACTCGGGCATACGATGGGGTAGGTCGTGTTTTCGGAACGTTTCCCAGTTCGTCAACACCGTTTCTCCTATGACCCTGTGCAGCCGTGGTGTAGATAAACAGGTGCTGAGGATATAGTGATCACTGCCGAGGTTTTCCTCCATGTTTGTCCAAGTGGCGTCTTTGATATTGTGCGTAAAAGTCAGATCGGGATATGTGTCCCTGCTGACGCTATTTCCCAGTCTAGTTGGTGCCGTGGGGAGCGTGATTAAATTTAGGCCTAGTTTGGAGGTCGTTGTCTCGAGGCGAACACCCTTGGGTGAGTCTCGCACGTATCCCCAAGCAGTGTTGGGTGCATTAAAATCTCCCAGAGCCACCAGCCGATCCTTGGAGCCCGCAAGCGTGACGGCCTTTGATAGAAGATCCTCAAAATTTTCGCCTTTGACTTTAGGTAAACTGTATATGTACACTATTACTGTTTTTGCCTTTCCTCTTTTTTGCGGTCGGAGGCTGATTATTTGGTGATTCATCTGCATTGCCTCGAGATAATCGGCCTTGGCCGTAATTGATTTGCTCACCAGCGTTGCCACTCGCGGGAAGTCTGGATTTTGCAACGTGTAATACCCCTGCAGTTTGACCGGCTTGGGTCCGATCTCCTGCAGGGAATTCCCGGTTTTCCCGGTCGGTAGACACCCTGTGACTGCTATACTCGGTCAGGGGCGTAGCCAGGGGTGGGGGGCTTATGGGGCCTCAGCCCCCCCCCCCCCCCCCCCCGAAATTTTTTGGTATTGTGATGTATCGCCGACCAAAAAAGCTAGCTGTGCCGGAAATCATCCCGGATTTTTTCTAAAATTGCTTTTCGCAGTCGAAAAGACACTTCGGTGTGAACATTGGGGATCCCTGGCAGTCCTCTATCTGGCTGTGCAGCGCACGATACCGTAAGAAATATTCTGTAAAAGAAGGCGTAGTGCCTTGTATTGCCATTTTAGCCATGCCACCGCGAAGGAGTAACTATTGTTGACACGCAGTACGCTCTGGATTAAGATATATAGAAGGTAGAGGTGTGCACGGGCTTCGGGTAGCCCGAAAGCGAGAGCCGGGTTCGGGCGGGTCGACGTCTTCTCATCTCGGGCCCGGGCCGGGCTCGGGCTACATTATGCAAAGCCCGAATCCAGGCCAATGTAGAGACGTTGTGCCGGAGCTGTTTTCCACCGCGTAGCGCCTTCTCCGCAACCACCCCCCACCCCCCCTTTTTTTTTTGTTTTCTTTTCCTTTAGCCACTTTAAACGCAAGTGGAGAGGCTGAAGTCACGCAAAATGAGCTCTGTGATTATCTATACACGGAATAATCCCTTCTCGTACATCTGAGATACTAAACTTCTGGAAGAACAAACGGTCTAAATATTCCAAGCTTGCTATGCTTCCGAAAAATATATTGACAATTCTGGCTACCAGCGCGAGCATCGAGCAGACCTTCAGTTCGGCGGGATATGTGACGCAGGAGCGCCGCAATTCACTGAAGCCCGAATAATTGGACAGCTTATTTTTACACGACAACTTGTAATCGTTGCATATACGGACTGTGATGTGTCATTTGCTTATGTTTCAGTTAGATATGTTGAATAAAATGCCGCATTATCGGAAAACATCCTGTCTCCACAGCAAACTATCATAATGTCAGGCCGGACCGGGCCGGGCCCGGGCTTTTATTTTTGTACGTCGGGCCGGGCCGGGCGGGCTCGCAGCCCTCTAGCGTCGGGCTCGGGCGGGCCTTCGACGCAGTCAGCGGGCTTGGGCCGGGCTCGGGCTCTAAAATTCGGCCCGTGCACAGCTCTAATAGAAAGGGTCTCCAACAAACCTCAACTAGCGGGCCGCAGTAACGAAATTTAGTCCCACAAGCACTGGGAGGACAGCGAAGATGGTGGATTCCTGTAAGGGGGGGGGGGGGGGGGTGCACAGAGTTTGAGTCAAAATGTCACCAAACGTTGGCCCTTGAAAGAATAAATAATTTCCTGCATGGGTCATTTCAGAAGGATATTTGACATCAGGTCTCGGAAAACATATGGATACTGATTTTCAGAATGACTACAATCTGGACGCCGATTGTGAAATATGAAGTTTTCGTTTCACAGCGATGTTGCAACTTATCATGAGCGCATGCGGTGCCTCGCGCACACGCACAAAACACTTGAGACCAGTCCGTCTCTGTGGCTTGCCTGAACAAATAGCTATTATACGTAGTAGGCGAGAAAATAATGCGAATACTATTTATCAAATTCGCAAGGCTATTCTGTCTGAAGGCGCGGGCCGCTAGCAAGGAGTCCGCGGGCCGCGTACGTGTTTTGTCCCGGCAATGCACTATATTCTTAGAACAAAAGGCATCTACCAATTCGGGCTGCTAGGGTACGCCGATCAGCGGGGGATGCATCCCCCCCAGTGGATAAGCAAGGGCGGGGGGGATAGCACCCTTAATTAATTCACTCCTTAACTCACCACTCTGACCTCAAAGTTGCTCTGATGCATTCAGTGTTGCCAGTGAGCTGACATTTTTGACGTCAATCTTTGGAACACAGCGATCCGAGAAACGAATCCACATCGACGACGCTGCTAAGGAGACTATAATGCACTAGCAATCCTGCTTTGCCAAAATTACTTCCTTCTAACGGTGATAGTGCTTCGAACAGTCCTCTTTCGGCCAAAGCATGATGACTGTCTTGTGCTGTATATGTGGCGTTTTTTTTTTCTTTAAAGGGGCCCTGCCACACTTTTTGAGCATGGTCAGTAAACGCTGCCGATCGGTAGTCGAGGCTCCAGAGAACACGCGAGCCAAATATTATAGCGCAGCACGCGGCCTGGAATTCACAATAAATGCTCAAATCAGATAAAAATTTCTTTCTCCTCTCGACAAATGACGCTACATGCTCAAAAATCACTCGTCACAGCCATTGTATCAGTCATTGGTTGATTTGAGCATGGCGCGCTCGGTAGTTACAGGGGCCGCCGCGGGAGGCCGCGACATGTACACGCGTGCGCGCACGATCGCAATGAAAATTCGCGTATTCGAAGAAACAAAGAGAAAAAAAATCACAGCATATCCGCGGAGTGAATGATGATGAGTGGGCGAAGCTCCGGAGGTACATCATCAAAGACGTGATGGTGGTTGGTTGCATGTGGTCAAACGATATGCATGTGAGACCATATCGCGATGCCATGTGTTGTATGGCATCGCGATCGTCATCGTCATCGTTATGACGCATAGTGGGTACATTCCATGTGGTGTGCCGTGATGGCAGCGTCATCGTCATCACACAGGGAGATACTGCTGGTTACGCAGGTGGCTACTACGTACTGCAAACTACAAGGGACGCACGACCCACGGCAAAGACGTGATGGTGGTTGGTTGCATGTGGTCAGACGATGTGCATGTGAGACCATATCGCGATGCCATGTGTTGTATGGCATCGCGATCGTCATCGTCATCACGGCACACCACATTCCATGTGGTGTGCCGTGATGGCAGCGTCATCCTCATCACGCAGGTGGCTACTACAAACGTGGGACGCACGACCCACGGCATAAGGAGCTTCGCCCCTAAAAAATCACAGCATATCCGCGGAGTGAATGATGATGAGTGGGCGAAGCTCCGGAGGTACATCATCAAAGACGTGATGGTGGTTGGTTGCATGTGGTCAAACGATATGCATGTGAGACCATATCGCGATACCATGTGTTGTATGGCATCGCGATCGTCATCAGCGTCATCGTTATGACGCATAATGGGTACATTCCATGTGGTGTGCCGTGATGGCAGCGTCATCGTCATCACACAGGGAGATACTGCTGGTTACGCAGGTGGCTACTACGTACTACAAACTACAAAGGACGCACGACCCACGGCAAAGACGTGATGGTGGTTGGTTGCATGTGGTCAAACGATGTGCATGTGAGACCATATCGCGATGCCATGTGTTGTATGGCATCGCGATCGTCATCGTCATCACGGCACACCACATTCCATGTGGTGTGCCGTGATAGCAGCATCATCGTCATCAGCACGTGGCTACTACATACAAGGGACGCACGACCCACGGCATAAGGAGCTTCGCCCCTAAAAGCACTCAAGGTCACGAGGGGTGCGTGACGTATTTTCTTCCCCCGTGCCATCCCTCCCTGCTTAGCTTCCAGCGCTTTCGTCTGGACGAGAGAAGAGAGAATGCAATTGCAGCGTGCGACAAATCTTTGTAACTCCACTCGTACTGGACGGCTTCTAAAAACTTTTGCGGCGGTGAATTCGTGAGGTGATAAGCTACGTGAAAAAGTCTTGCAGGGCCCCTTTAAGAACCAAATCAGGAAAGGGCTAAATTTCGCGGGAGCGTAAAACGTGCCAAAGTATATTTCTCTTTTAGACGAATTGTAATCAAAATGGGACAATTCCCCACGTAACGTGAACTCAAAAAGGCAGTTCTGAATTTTAAAAAAATCTGCGAAATCCTTTATCTGCTTGGATTAAACTGAGTGAGATCGATTAAATCAGTTCTGCTTCAACAAACACGACCAAAACAACCAACGTGACCGGGTGCAATCTGTTTCATTTGGGTCCTAGTAGCTTTCCTATATTGCTTTCATTCGACAACCTTTGCGCTGCATATCATGGCGTTCTTTCACTCCGAGACCGTATATTTGAAATGGAAGACAACTGAAATAAAGATACTGGGCACCGCTTTATTCCTCGAAGAAGAAGCGATCCAAAACGGCGTGGAATCAAATGAGCTAAGAAGAAAATGAAGAAGAGCTGAAACAGTTTTCAGGCCACAAGCAAACAAACAAACATACAAGCATTTTTCTGAACGCCCTGAAGATGCCAAGAACGACAAAACGCTGCCGGCAGTGCAGAATGGTACGCATTTTCCCTGGTAGGACCACTGGCTCTACAAGTCTAGTTATCGTCGTTACGCCAATGCAACAAAAGGCGGCACCGACGGAAGCACCAGCATGGTGTTAATGCTGTAGTCGCAAAATATTGCTGTATCGTTCATTTGCTGCGATTTAGACTTCTTTTACGAGCTAAGTCAAGCCCAAATGAAATGTTACAATCTCTAAAAAGCCAAATACCAATTTTACTCTGGAATACTGACGATAGTAGGCTACATAGATTTTCGCCGCAATATAGATTTGAGGTATTTTGGTGACATGAGCGCACTGGCGAAAAAAAATGTTTAAGCTAGCCCGACCATATGGTCCGTAGCAAAAAACTGCGTTTTTTTTTTCAGTTTCATTTAAAGCGGACTTGACTTTTTTAGAAGAAAAGCGCCACATATGTATGATCTGGCTAGAGTAGTTTCATTTCTACTGCGCTGTTATTTCGAGCTCAGTTATGCCGGCGTTTCGCAATACTACTGCTAATAATAATTTGGGGAGTTTGACGGGCCCAGAACCACGGTATGGTTATCAGGCACTTCGTAGAGGAGGACCACGAAAATTTCTACGGCTTGAGTGCCCTAAAAAGCACTTAAATCAAGGAGGCTCGCGCACTTACTGTGGCCTCAAGCATCTCGTCTCCATAAAAATGGCACCGCCGCGGCCGGGATGGAACCCACATCATTCGTGTCAGCAGTCGGGCACCGTAACTACCGTACCACCGCGGTGGCTTGCGCTTTGAAAATTTTGTTTGTTTTGCATTTTTTTTGTTTTTTATGAGTGCGAGTATCACGAGGTAAACAAAAATCTATATTTAATGTCTATTCCATAGAACCACAGCTGTCTATGTGAGCTACGTTGTCTCGTAACTCAGTAGCGTAATGTTTTGGGATAAGTGGTGTTGAAAGGTCCTGCCTAAACAGTTAATATCTCATAATGCACGTGAATGAGTGTCTATACTACTCTGGAAACGAAGCAGTATGATAGGGGCTCATTCGCAAAACATCGCGTCGTCTAAGTAGCATCAGGTAGCATCCTATATTCCAAAGGAAATTTTACATTATACTTCTGGTTCTAGTCACTCGTTTGCGGTCAGAGAAACAGGTCTTAATTTCGCTCACCGGCAGTTCATCTCAGCAATACATGCACCTCGCATTATTAAGGTTCGCAATCAGTGTGAACGCTTGCTTAGTTTTCATGCAAATAAATGCTATTGGTTGCAGTTTCTAAGAAAGCGTAGCAGTATATTTTTAGTGGGACATCAGGTGGAAAGGTAGATAAAACTGTCAGGTGGGTAAACAAACTTACGCAGTATTGCGTTACAATGTGCACTACCAAAACTTGATAACTGTGTCTACGAGAAAGCTCCTATATGTATCTAAGTCTGCTAGACGTAACGCTGCTCTTCGTTATTGTTTTCTTCAATAGTAAGCTGGCAGATTTCGAGGGCGAGCTTATTGTAACAGTGCGAGGTATAGCGGGTAAAAAGACATGCGCAAAAAGCATGAAAAATTTATTCGATCATAGTTTTCAACAGGTTTAGATCAATTAGCTTCTCGAAACTAAGATAATTGTGACGTTTGCAGTGAATTCTGCTCGATCGATTATGTAGACGGATCTCCAAACACGAGCGGAAAAGCAGGAGCATGCAAATGCACAGCAAAATATAGCCAGGTTTAAATTTAGTGCATTATTTTCTATTATAATTTATATCTTCAGTAATAAATTTGTGTTTTCTAAATGGCTTCTTCACATGACTCAATTTAAATGATCTAGTGATTGTAACGTAAGTATACGAACTTTCCCACACGAAGCTTTCACATTCCAAAGTGGTAGTAAGATTTATTTCCAGTAATCATGCAAAAATACGTGACGATTGCGGTACGTGATAGATCCTGGTGGAACTATTGTTCAAGGTGAACAGCTGGAGAGGAAAATTATGAGGGCCTTCTTCTCAGGAAACGTGTGATGCAGCAACGTCCAGTCAGCAGAATTAAGCGCAAAATGTAAAGTTTCGGTAGTACTAGAATGCCACTTAAACAACGTTCACTTTTGCGAATGGGTCCCAAAGAATGTACTGCGTTTCCAGAGTTGAATAGACTTTCGTTAGTTCACTTGAGCAGCCCTATGTAAGACTTTTAATTGTTTCCTCCGCAATGGCAAGCGGGCACGTTTCACCGGACAGGTGCTGTGAACGATGAGAAGTGTAAAGGAAAACAAAACTATGCATTTCATTAGATCACATTTTTTTAACAGACTTTGTGCTGTAACAGCGCCATCATGCAACTAAGACAACATTTGAAATGCTGGAGAAGCAAATACGCATCTCTTATTGTATATATATATATATATATATATATATATATATATATATATATATATATATATATATATAGTGCTGACGTGCGAGGCCCCCCCCCCGAACGAAATTCCTGGCTACGCCACTGTACTCGGTGACAACTTTTCTTGACAGCACTGTGGAAGCTACAGAACCGAAGCGCATGCCTGCTACCACACCAAAAAATTAGTTCTTAAGTTTACTGATAGTTTGCCCATATGCTTTACTGAAATAAATGCCGCTTTATTTATAGTGAGACTCAAAGAGTTGCGAGAAGTCGTAGGTAAAATACAGTTATTGTTCACTTTGCAAGAATGTCTTCCTTTACTTTCCGTTTCTTAGATAGCCCCACCTTTTCAGCACACCAGTTTTCCAAAGTAAACATTGTGTCCATGACGTAGTGGTTCAGTGTGCGGCCGCAAACGCAGTGTTTAGTTCTCCAAAAAAATATGCTTGTAACGTTACAGTAAAACATACACTGACAAATCGAAATGTCTCTCCCATTCACAGTATTCATGTACACGTTTTTCTAAACACGTTAATGATGCGAACGAGCGAGACCGAAATCAGCCACGTACTACTTGCAGAGCTACACGAATGTGCGGAAGCCCCGCCTCCGTAGCCTTCGTTCCAATTTCAAGACAAGTTGTGGCCATGTATAATACCTGTACCGAAACAAATATATATATATGGGTTGGTTGTATTCCGCGCACTTCTCTATTCCCCTGATTGATATTGTGAAGCTTTTTTTTTTCCGAGTACCACTGTGTTATCATCACACCGAGACAAATTAGCAAGACTCATCACAGAAGTAGCCAAAAGAGTAGCTTTGGGCACTGACTGAGCCCGTCCATCCTTGGTTGAAGCAGTGCACACGGGACGAAGCAAGAGGAGCACAGAACAGGTGGCGTTCTGTGCGCTCCTTCAACCAAAGATGGACGCCTACCTACTCGCTCAAGTTTCTATTCTTATGAAGTACCTCGTCTCTCGCCTTAACAGAAAAAAAAGTGCGTCATTTTCGCATGTCACATAACTGCACTTGTTTATGCCACTCATCTTAGATTGCAGTGCTTTGAATACACGTTTTGTATGATCCGCAAAAACAAGAAAAGAAGAAACCACGTTCACTGAGTGCATGGCAGGTACTGCAGCGAATCAGTGTCACATGCGTAACCTGTGCATGTGCTTCCATTGTGGAAAAAACCCACTCGTTGAAAGTTGGCGCTCTTGTCATATTCTTGCTGGGTCCCCGTCCTTCAAGTGCTTTACTGTTATTAAAATTTCAATGCCCGTAGAGGCCGTTCATGATGATGATAGTGTTATGTCATTGCCGGAAGTTTAACATCTTTGCAGTTGAAATGCTGAACTGTCAACAATGGAACAGAGGTCAAACACACATGTGGCGACGCCAATACTTTCGTTAGGCAAAACATCACGAGAAAAAGTGCATCCGTCGAACCGGCGACAAGGGAGGGCAATATGGAAAAGCTGTTAACACATTCTATTTATTTAGTTATTCATTTATTCGGTACCTACATCGCCATTTGCAGGCATTACAGCAGGGGGGGTATACATCACTAAATCAACAGTCATTCATTTCTGCACACAAAGCGCGGTAAAAGTAATCATTACTTTGTATTTCAACAATGTTTGACGGAAGAGAATTCCACTCGCTCGTGGTCCTACAAAAAAAATGAATAACGCAAAGTGTCACCTTTAAAAGGAAATTCGCGAACTTTCAAGGCATGGTCCCTTCTACACGAAACATATGATGGCAATGAGATGTATTTGTTTCTGTCTATGCCTGTTTTTGAATAATAAACGCTGTTAAAGAATTTTAGGCTCAGGGCCTTTCTTCTGTCTTTTAGATCCTGCCAGTGAAGTGCGCGCTTACTTTCAGTGATACTGAGGCTGCTGTCGTATTTCCCAAGACAAATCGTACAGCCTTACCCTGGATGTTTTCTAGCAGGTCAACTAACTGATGAGTGTGGGGATCCCAGCTGATACACGCATATTCAAGTACAGAACGTACGTGAGTGAAATACAATCGTTCCTTCAAATGACTAGGTAATTGCCCAAAATTTCGTCGTAGGAAGCCCAATTTGCGTGCTGCCTTTTTCCTTATCTCCTGTGCATGCCTGTTCCATCTTAAATCCGAGGTAAGTAAAACACCTAAGTATTTGCATTCCCTAACCTTACGTAAAGTAACGTTTTTTAATTTGTACTCATATGCCTTATATATGTGTTTCCTTGTAAAGGTGATGTATAAACACTTTGAAACATTTAACGACATTTCCCATTTCGCGCACCAGGTTGAAACCTTATCTAAATCACTCTGAAGGGCATGACAATCAGAATCGCTATCAATAACTCTATACACCACACAGTCGTCTGCAAACATTCTGAAAGACGACGTAATGCCACTAGAGATATCATTTATATATAATAAAAATAAGAGAGGCCCCAAGACAGAGCCTTGAGGTACTCCAGAGGTCACTGCAGCGATTTCAGAGGAGATACCATTGAGAACTACAGACTGCTGTCTATGTGAAAGGTATTCCGATATCCAGGCAATTATTTTTTGTCCAATTTATGGGCGTGTAATTTGCTAATAAGTAGGTCATGTGCCACAACGTCAAACGCTTCACGAAAGTCTAGGAAGATGCAATCGATTACCTGTCTTATCTATTGCTAAGGCCAAATCGTGGGTAAATTCTACTAGCTGCGTACTACAAGAAAAACCTTGCCTAAAGCCATGTTGGTTAGCATTTAATAAATTATGCTTAACAAGATGCGACATAATACAGCTATGTATAACGTGTTCCATTACTTTGCATGCAATACTAGTCAAGGACACTGGCCTGTAGTTCTCAACGCAGTTTTTAGGTCCACTTTTGTATACAGGCACGACATTTGCCAATTTCCAGTCCGAAGAAACGGCGCCCGTATCTAAACACATTTCAAAAAGACGGCAGAAATACATGCATAAAGAATCACAACAACTTCTAAGCAATGCTGCTGCTATATCATCTGGCCCAGTTGCCTTCCTGGGAGAAATCATTGCTAAAAGCTTACGTACACCTTCCAAGGCAAACTCAACTTAGGGCATTGCTTCATTACATAACGAAAGATCCCCACCTACAACCCGAGCTTGAAAATTACTAAATACAGAACAAAAGTAACTGCTAAATACTTCAACTTTGCGCTTGTCATCATCGATAACGGTGCCTAAGTACTCAAGAGGAGGAACGGAGTTATCGTTCTGGATATACTTCCAAAATTCTTTCGTATCTTTTACCAATCGTTCCCCAAGCCGCGCGAAATAGCTTTTCTTAGTCGATTTGGTAAAATTCTCGAAATCAAACTTCAGCCTTTTTAGTTCTGATAAGTTTACCGGGGACCTGTGTTTTTTATACTTTAAGTACGCCCTCCACACCCTGCGCAGCGAGAGGCGCAGTTGCTGATTAAACCATGGTTTGTCCCTATCACGTTTGGATGAAAGCATCCGCGCCGGAACGAACTTATCTCGGAGATAGAATAGCTTTTCTTTAAGGTTTTCCCACAACTGCTCAACGCTTAAATCATCCGCTAATGTATCAAATGTTGGGAAGTACGAGTTATGGTCACTCAAACCAGGTATAGCATGGACATCAGATACAATACCAGACCCATTACACAATAACAAGTCCAAGACGTGGCCAGTACCACCATCACGCCACGCACTAAGGACGTATTGTTCAAATGCACGAGAGTCCATTAGATCAAAGAAAGAGGAGTACAAACAACCAGTAACAGTATTTCTGGGAATTTCGCATGACCAGTCGATTTCTAATAGGTTAAAGTCGCCTTCGAACAAGACACGGTCGTTTTTCAAACATTCAAGAAAATCGGACAGCTTGGTAAACTCCTCATACGACGCGCTCGGTGGGCGATAATAGGAGCCAATCACCATGCCCTTTCCCTTGGCCAGCCGCATCCTACAAAAAACTGCCTCGCTGCCAGAGCAAGAAACTGCATTCGCTGCCAGAGCAAGAATATTTTGGGCTAGAAGCACTTGCCTACTGTTAAAGTAGGAGCAACAGTGAAACATCCTATGCAACACGGTTTTAGGAAAGGATTGTCAACAATTACTCAATTGTTGGAGATTACACATGGCTTTGCATCAATAATTAACTTAAATTTCCAAGCTGACACCATTTTTATCGATATTTCGAAGGCTTTTGATAGAGTCATGCACTGCAAGTTAATCAAAAAGATCAAGTTTATTGGATTAGCACATCATATAGTGTAATGGATTGCAGCATATCTATCAAACCAAACTCGGTATAAATAATTATGACTCGGATCGAACTGAAAGTTTATTCATGTGTGCCACAGGGGTCTGTGTTGGGACCACTGCTATTCCTCATTTATGTTAATGACATCGCAGACGAGGGAGTAAAATTACGGCTCTTCGCCGATCACTTGGTTATTTACACTTGCGTGTGACCATGCCAGATTAAATAATACACTTCACAAGATAGCTCACTGGTGTGACATGTAGGGAATGCAAACTAATGTTAGGAAAACTAAATGCATGACCATAACTCATAGAAAGACGACTTTTAGTTTCAATAAATTCTGAGCGCACAAACAGACGAGGACAAAAAAACACGCATGACACACAGGCGCTAACTTTCAACACTTTATTGAAGCCGGGGGGGGACAGAATATATAAGGGCACAGCGGGAGGTGTGTAAACGATCGCCTCAGGGAACATTGTCGAAATGTTAGGGAGAAATGCGGAGGGTTTTTGGACGTTCACTGCAGAAAGTGTATTGGTTGTGATGATCGTGATGTTTCGAGTGCCGACCGCAATGTAGATCTCTGTGTGGAAAAGAAGTGCTTGTCAATGTTTAATAAGTGCACCATTCTAAAAAGAAGCAAAAGTAAACTCGTCATGGAAATAATCGAGGCGGAAAAGATAGATAGTTTAGGAGATAAATGTGTGGCCAAGCCGTCGATCGCTCTATCTTTCAAAGAATTATGTTACCTACGACGTCATTGATCATGTCTTATATTATGCCTCCTGCGCCGGCGTCATGTAAGGTCACGTGTGCCCTTATATATTCTGTCCCCCCTGGCTTCAATAAAGTGTTGAAAGTTAGCGCCTGTGTGTCATGCGTGTTTTTTTTTTGTCCTCGTCTGTTTGTGCGCTCAGAATTTATTGATCATGTCATACCAACACGCCCAAACCGCCACAATTTTAGTTTCAATTACAGATTAATGGGTAACGATTTAGTACAGACAGACTCTATGAAAATTTAGGTGTGACCTTTACAACAGCCCTGAAATGGAATGATCACCTAGAAAACATGTGCACAAAGGCCTTCCGAACACTAGGTTTCTTGCGAAGAAAACTGGCTGCGGCTCCATCACATGTGAAATTAACAGCATACAAAACGTTGGTAAGGCCCATTTTCGAGTACGGTAGCACTGTGTGGAACCCGCACCACAAGGAACTCAGACAAAAACTAGAAATGTAATGCAGAAGCAGTGGACCCTGAAGAGCTCGGCAGCCGGATCGTCAGCGCTGCGCAGGAGAGGCTCGTGCTGGACGTTGTTGGTGTTGACGCTAGCTAGGCCTACGATCCTATACTGTCTCAGAATACAGTATCTGTTGACGAGAACGTGTCTCAGCTCTTTATTATAATTGGTGGAGGTAGGTCTCCTAAAAATCCTGGAGTTGCGCAGCCGGACTCTACCTGCGGCCATGACCACCGAATCTGGTACAAGCCCGCCGCTCCCTGCTGCCCAGGCCAGCGCATGCGCCGGCGCGATCCGTCAGCGGGACCCACCGATGTTCAGCGGCACTGATGACCACGACTTCGACGATTGGCTCTCTACCTATGAACTCGTGAGTGTCCTCAACAAATGGGATGACGTCACGAAACTGGCCACCGTTGGTATTTACCTAACTGGCATTGCTCACTTGTGGCTTCGGAACCACCAGACCGATGTTCCAACCTGGACGGCGCTCAAGACTAAGTTCAGCGAAGTCTTCGGTCGTCCTGCTGTTCGGAAGCTTCGCGCGGAACAGCGCCTGCACTCGCGCTCTCCACAACCAGGCGAGACATTTACCAGTTATATTGAGGATGTCATCGACCTGTGCAAACGCGTCGATGCGACCATGGCCGAGGCGGACAGGATCAAGCATATCTTGAAGGGAATAGATGAGGACGCATTCCAGGTGCTGATCTCGAAGAGCCCGGGTACTGTCGCTCAAGTTATCGACCTGTGCCAAAGCTACGACGAGCTTCGCCGACAGCGCATTGTCACCCGCCACCCTGTTCCCCATCGGGAATCGTTGTCCGGCTTAACTCCCTCGCAGGATCCCGTCCTTCTCTCGCAGATTAAAGCTTTTGTGCGCGAAGAAGTTGCTCGTCAGCTCTCGCTCATCCCCAGCCTGCCGGAGCGCACTACGCCGCTCACTCCCGAAATACAACACATCATACAAGAGCAGGTGTCCGAGGTTCTTCCACCAGAGTTGGCGCCACCAGTCACCGCACCACTGACGCACGCCGAGGCAGCGGCACGAGCACGACCACAGACGTTCCGAACACCGCCTCCGCTGTCTGCTCCTCTTTACGCCATCCCGCCGCCACGACCTCCAGTCCATCGAGTCGCCAATCCCTGGCGCACACCCGACAACCGGCCAATCTGCTTTTCGTGTGGTCTACCCGGACATGTCGCACGCCTGTGCCACCGCCGACCGCCAGACTCACGAGACGATCCACGCGTATCTGACTACGGCCACACCTTCTCCTACGCTTCAGACCGCGAGTTGCCACTTCCGCGCCGAAGTCTTCGACGACCTTCCGACCACCGTTCTCCTTCTCCCCGTCGTCAATCGCTGTCCCCGATGCGTCGACGTCCACCTGCAACCGACTCGGAAAACTAAATGGCGCAGTTCCCGAGGCAAGAACTGCGTCACCGTCGCAAAGTACAAGCCCTCTTCTTTCGCCGCCAAATGTTATTAATGTCGTTATTGAAGGTGTATCTGTTCTTGCTCAAATTGATACGGGTGCCTCAATATCTGTCATCACCGAAAAACTGTGCCGCTCAATTCGAAAAGTGATGACCCCTTCTTCGGTCCATTTCATCGCACTGCCACAGCACAGCCCGTCCAGCCTGTGGCGGCGTGTACTGCCAGACTTCTCATACAAGGAGTGCCCTACACAGTGGAGTTCATCGTCCTTCCGCACTGTTCCCACGATATTATTTTAGGTTGGGATTTTCTGTCCCGTCACCAAGCAGTCATCGATTGCGCCCGTGCAGAAGTCGCCTTCTCCTCACTTGCCGACGCTCTACCTACCGACGGTCCGGTCGCCTACGCGAAGTTGGTTATCACTGACGACACCCAGATCCCTCCGCACGCTACTGTCTTGGCACCTGTATCATGTTCCGCTCCCTCCGACGCTCTTGCACTCTTCACGCCTTCCGCCGCCTTCGTTCATCGCCACTTCTCACCGCTCCCAGCCGCTCTACTTACCCTGCAAGGTGGTGCGACCGAAGTACCTGTGGGCAATCCGTTCCCATTCCCGATTACGTTGCTTCGAGGTGAATGTATCGGCACCATGGAACCTTGCGAAACCGTCACTACGTTGGGCGTTCCTGATGGTTCACCAGAGGTCAACGCCCTGGTCTGTAGTCCCCTGACTGGCACATCGGCTGGCGACATTTTCAACCATGTCATCGACGACGGTCTAAACCCGCAGCAATGCAGTGACCTTTTAGGCCTTCTTGACAAATTTCGCCCAGCTTTCGACAGCCACAGCACTTGCCTAGGCCGAACATCGACTGTATGCCACCGGATCGACACTGGTAATCACCCACCACCACGGCAGCGACCATACCGTGTATCGTCCACTGAACGCCGTGTCATTGATGAACAAGTTGGTGACATGCTTAAGCGTCGTTCAACCGTCAAACAGTCCGTGGGCATCACCAGTTGTTTTAGTTAAGAAGAAGGATGGCACGATACGCTTTTGCGTAGATTATCGTCTAAACAAGATAACGCGAAAGGATGTTTATCCCTTGCCCCGGATCGGCGACGCCTTAGACTGTTTACAAGGTGCAGAGTTCTTTTCCTCCCTTGATCTACGGTCTGGTTATTGGCAAGTGCCTATGGATACAGATGACAGGCCAAAAACTGCATTTATCACGCCGGATGGCTTATACGAATTTAATGTGATGCCATTCGGCCTCTGCAATGCGCCGGCAACATTTGAGCGCATGATGGACACTATTCTACGAGGCCTCAAATGGAATACATGCTTATGCTACTTGGATGATGTGGTGGTATTTGCGCCAGACTTCCCCACGCACCTTCGTCGCTTGGAGCAGGTTTTACGATGTCTCGCTGAAGCTGGCCTCCAACTAAACTTAAAGTGTCACTTTGGGGCACGCAAGCTGACCATACTCGGACATGTGTCGAAGGATGGCGTACTCCCTGATCCCGCTAAGCTACGTGCTGTTAAAGATTTCCCGAGACCAGCGTGTTTAAAAGAGTTGCGTAGTTTCATTGGGCTTTGCTCATACTTCCGCCGCTTCATTCGCAATTTCGCCTCGATTATGGCCCCTTTGACAGACCTGCTTTAGGGAGACCCCAATCTATCCTGCTGGTCCCGGGCTTGCGATCATGCCTTTGCGACGCTACGTCAGCTACTCACAACACCACCCATACTGCGCCATTTCGATGAAAGTGCTCCTACAGAAATCCACACGGATGCTAGCGGTGTCGGTCTTGGCGCTGTCCTCGCACAACGAAAGCCCGGCTACCAAGACTATGTTGTTGCGTACGCAAGTCGTACACTCACAAAAGCTGAATCAAATTATTCAGTTACTGAAAAAGAATGCCTCGCGACCGTCTGGGCCATTACAAAATTTCGGCCTTACCTGTACAGTCGACCCTTCGATGTTGTTACCGATCATCACGCACTGTGCTGGTTGTCCTCCCTCAAAGACCCCTCCGGACGCTTGGTACGATGGGCTCTGCGGCTCCAAGAGTACGACATCCGGGTTATCTACCGCTCAGGCCAGAAGCATGCCGATGCTGATGCTCTTTCGCGTTCGCCTATTTCCACTGACGTTGCGAGTGTCTCCATTCTAGACAACTCATTTTCACCATTAGGATCCATCGACATGGCTTTGGAGCAACGCAAAAATGCGTGGATTGCGTCTCTGATGGATTACCTATCTGATTCGCTCGCACGCCCGCCATCTCGAACGCTACGCCGACAAGCCTCTCACTTCGCCATCTGTGATGGAATATTTTATCGCCGCAACTACCAAGCTGACGGCCGCAAATGGCTGCTTGTCATACCGGGGCAACTCCGCGCTAGCATATGTGCCGCTTTCCATGCCGATCCACAGAGCGCACACGCTGGTCTGTTTAAAACCTACGCCAGACTGCGTCTTCGGTATTATTGGCGTGGCATGTACACGTTCGTGCAAAAGTACGTTCGATCTTGTACAGCGTGCCAACGCCGCAAGCCCGATCCTTGTCACTCTTCTGCACCAATGCAGCCGTTGCCGTGCCCAATGCGACCAATTGACCGCGTTGGAATAGACCTTTACGGTCCTTTACCATACACATCCGCCGGAAACCGCTGGGTTATTGTGGCGACAGACCACCTGACGAGATTTGCAGAAACGGCCGCTCTACCAGCCGCGATGGCACGTGACGTTCCGTCTTTCCTGCTTCAACGCTTTATTCTACGTCATGGCGCTCCTCGTCAACTCATAAGCGACCGAGGCCGCTTCTTTTTCGCGGATGTTGTTCAAGAACTTCTCGCTGAATGCCATGTGATTCACCGCTGTACAACTGCATATCACCCACAAACAAATGATTTGACCGAGCATTTCAACTGAACTCTTGGAGACATGCTTTCTATGTATGTCGCATCTAACCACACAAACTGGGACCTTATTCTTCCCTACGTAACGTACGCCTACAATACGGCACCCCAGGCGACGACAGGCTTTTCTCCCTTCTTTTTACTATATGGCCGAGAACCATCGTCTCCGATCGACACCGTTCTTCCTTACCGACCCGACTCATCAGAGGGCACACCAGTTTCCGAAGCTGCTCGATATGCAGAAGAATGTCGGCAACTGGCGCGCTCCCTTACAAGCCAAGAACAGGGGCGACAGAAATTCCGACACGACGACGGCCGGTCCCACAACCAGTTTTCCCCCAGCTCTCTTGTTTGGCTGTGGGTGCCTCCCGCTTATGCGCCAGGTATCTCATCGAAGTTTGTGAGCAAGTACCATGGACCCTATCGCGTCCAACGGCAAACTTCGCCCGTCAACTACCTCATCGAGCCCCTCACACCCACGGCGGACCTGCGTCGCCGAGGCCGCGAAACTGTTCACGTGGATCGCCTAAAACCGTACCACGAACCACTTGTTCTTACGAGCCCTTGAAACACCCAATTGGCTGCGTCTTCAGCGAGGGGGGAAAGATGTAATGAAAAAGAAGTGGACCCTGAAGAGCTCGGCAGCCGGATCGTCAGCGATGCGCAGGACAGGCTCGTGCTGGACGTTGTTGGTGTTGACGCTAGCTAGGCTTGCGATCCTATACTGTCTCAGAATACAGTATCTGTTGACGAGAACGTCTCAGCTCTTTATTATAGAAAGTATACAAAATAAAGAATTAAGATTTATATATTCTAAGTAGTCTAGACACCAGAGCGTAACTGCCCTTAGACATCAAGTAGCACTGCCTACCCCTGCGTGTCGGCGTGTTGTGGCTGCCATGAGGTTTCTTTTTCTGCTCTATCACGACCACATAAATAAAAAAAAACAAGATTACGCGCAGCCAGTGCACCACCACTCCACCAGAACCTGTCACAATAAACATATCAGGCCGTATCAGACAAAATGCGACATATTTAAATATTAATTTTTTTCTATGGGCTGTTGAAACTTGGAATGCATTGCCAAATGAAATCGTTCAGTTTCATTCTATGGATGACTTCATCGCAAAACTGGAACCATAGTTCGATTGCGCATAAGCTCATACTTCGCGATATAATTCACATTACGCATACTGAAGAAAGGAACTCGTGTAAAAGTGTGGTGCTTTAGATATGTGACATTATCGAGTCATTATGTTATAACTTCATTTAAGTCATGTCACTACTGTTGCAATTGTTGTAAGCATTATTTTTTACTTGTGTAGTAAGGAAAGTTTCTTATGTTGATTTCAAGAGTGGTTGTTTGCCAGTTTTCGTTTGCTATTACTCAGTTCTGTTACTCCCATGATCATGTGTGTCTTTACTGTCCAGTTCATTTATGGGCCTGTGCAAAGGTTCACAGTATTGTTAAATAAATAATAAATTTAAAAATTTGCCGCATTTGGTGCAAGCTGCCCTTGAATGGGTGAAGAGAGACAGGATTGTAGCAAAATGGCGCAAATAGCGTCGTTAGACTACCACAGGGTGATGAAGCAAGCAGTCTGCATATCACGTTGGTTTACCGATCCTGGCAGTGATTGCTGCAGACCAACACCCTCTATGTCATAAAAGGAAACTAATGCAGAATACTTAAAACATGTGCAAATAACACCAGAGACTAACACGGATGTTGTAGTGTACTGATTAGGCACAACACCAGTGCGACTATGAACACTCCCTCACCAAGATATCGGACAATGAGTCCATTTTCCTGTTCTTGCTGGCAATTTACAGATGTTGCTGCTCTCCATCACATGAATAGTGATGGAAGTCAAGATTATTCGCAACATGCATGCTGTGGTCAGTGAAATAAAACTTGCAACACGACTTTACAAGACTTACAATTCACGAGAAAGCTGCAATTTCACTTAGCTTTAGGAACATACCACCCAACAAAAGGAGCACTTGACACAACTTTTAGAAATTTTCCTATTATTTTTAAAATAAAAACACTGGCATCGCGAACACGGAAAAGAGTACAGGGGTGCAACAGCCGAAATAGAATTTGGAGCAATTGTTGGAGCAGCCAAACGTTACTTTTGGAGCACTAAAATCCGAATTTCGAGCAGGTAAAGAGGAAAAAAAACATCCATTTTTTATCACGAGACCAAATTTGGAGCAGTATAAAAAAGGCTTACATTTAAAAAAAAAGATGTACAAACTATTCAACATCACCTAAATCGTGCAGAGTGAACATCAGCACTGCTATTTCAAAAGTAGTATTTTTAACCATCCCACTGAACAAGCAATGATAAAGTCCACATTAGCATTTGCCGCACCTGTCAAATCCTTTGACAGACCCTGCGAATTCAAATGTGGATCTGCCAAGCTTGCGACCTTGGAATACGGGGGATTCGCAGAACTGAGGATTAGGGGTCGCGGAAAGAAAAAACTGGCGCACAGTTTTGTTATATTTTAGGGCAGCAGAAATGTCATATACTGCTCCAAATGATTGCCAGTAACTTTTTTAGGCGTCAGCGACCATACTAGTACTCACAAGTATGCGGCGTATACACGCATGAGTAATTGAACAAAATGTGCTGTACCGTGACTAGTGCTAACAGCCCCTTCCAAATCTTAATACGCTTTTTCGCAGGGCACCGGTGTACTGCGGCGAAGGTGGCTTAAGCAGCGTTCTGCACGGGTTAGAAGTTAGAACAAGGCCAGGAAATTTTCGAACACCGCTACAGACCCCCCCCCCCCCCCTTTTTTTTTTCTTTCACGATGGGGTTAGGTTTAGGGTACAACTTCTCAGCTCGCTTGCAACGCGCGTTCGACCAGAAAAAGTAAGAACGGCGCGCGTCCGTGGGTCCGGCTAGAGTGACCTAGAATAGGGGGAGTGTCCAAAGCGCCGCACGCATACATGGGAGGAGTGAGGGCCTTTCGCGGTGAACTCCCGCGCCGCGGCGCTGCCGTGCCGGACCCGTGCGCTTTCTCCGCGGTGGAAGCTGCGTCAGAGCGGCGAACGTCTGCTACGCGCCCGATATTTTGGCCGCTATTAGCCAACGTTGCGGTAATATGGACAAGATTTAATACTGCGTCACTGCAACATAATACTGCAGCGACTCACCACACAGAGAACACGTTTGTTGGTTATGAAACGGGTTTTTTGTATATTTCCTTTCAGCTGCTTGGTCACCGCAATCGTACGCACTTATACGCTCCCGTTTGAGGAACGCATTCTGCGCGCAACCATCGTGAGCGAAGGTGCTTAATTTAATTTCGTGTGGAATGACAAACGTAAACGTGCTGCAGAAAAGAATAAGCTGGAGATCACAAAGATAACCAGGAGAACGTAGCATATATATATACACGTACTAAATGGCTATCTCAAGGTCTAAGGGTTTGCACACTTCATATCCTTTCTTTTATTTCGTGCATTCGATTTGTTTTACATGGCTGCTTCCCGCGCTTTGCTGTTTCAAGCATTTTCATTCGAAGCGGAATGCGCCGCGGTACGCAAAGTAAAAAATAACTCGCGTAACTCTCGCGTCTCCTTCACTTGGTAAGGTCATGACATCACTAACTTGACCTGCTTGTGATTTGCGTTACGGCTAATTGTGTGTCGCGCAAACCCACTTTCTTCGGCCAGAAATAATTCTGACGATGCGTGGTCTGATGATTTGTCTCCTTCAGGGAATGAAAACATGGTCATCAGCAATATCGATCTCAAGATGTAAGACCTACGTACACGTTTGAAGAATTGACCGAATAGGTAAAATACATGAAAAAAAAGTTAACTCACAAGGTCCCTTCGCCTAAGACGACTCGGCGGCGAAAGCCGTGGTCTTCTTTTTCTTCATTCGATGCCTTAGTCCTCCCTCGCCCCCCTCCAAAAGCTTTCTGCACCTAATGTGGTTTCGCACTGCCCCCCATGATCGAAGGCATTGCGAGGTTTCTGCACGTCACCTGGTTTTACATGGCCTCTGTGATCGGCATATGGATCACGGAGGCAATGCAAAGTGACCATGTCAGGTGATGACGTCACCACATGACATCACGCTGAAAGACGTCATGAAGCCGTCACAAATTTTATCGATCTGTGACGTCATAATGACGTCGTCACGTGATACCTTTTTGCATCACTATTGTTGACGACGCGGGACGCCGGCGTTAGATTTCCGTGTTTGATGAGGCATCTAAGGCTTTCGCCTTAAAAAGAAAAGAGAAAAAACCATATTAAATGAAGCGACAACAATGCACCATCGTGTACGCGTCACTTCATGTTACGAGCGATCACCCGAAAACGAACGTGATTCTCAGATCACAGCAGCTGATTACACACGCCCGTGGTACGTACACAAGAGGCTTGCTTTGATTATCAGGCCATCTCTTTATATTTATTAAAGAGATGACAGACACGATGTGTCAGTTAATGGAAAATTTTTGCGCTTTGTCAGTACTAGGGAGCTTCAGCACGAAAGCGTGGTGTACGCTATGTTGAGCTCATGAGGAAAAAGAGGGAAATTGTAGCCGGCTGCCCGGTTGACGAGCACTCAATTGTACCGGGAACAATTGCATTTCATGTAACTACTCATCTACCGTGCGAACGGTAACCATCGAGAACCTTCAAAATATCTGAAGTTAAGAATGAGTTTGAAACTGTCTTCATTTCGTATAATGAACTCTTGGGATGCACGCATGTCGCGGAAATGTTTCGTACTGACGTTAAGCGCGATCCCTGTAGATAGAAACAAACCCGACGCATTTTCGCTCAGACAGCTATTCAACTTGTACAGCAAGAATAGGGGTATTTCTAACTTTGATTTCATGTCATCTGGACATTCGTACTGCATTATTTATAATACGCCTTTTATGCGCAATCTTGTGGAATTGCTTTTCTTTGAAATGTCAGAATTTAACGCACGCTTTGAGCTCGGTGAGCCTTGTACGACACCTCCGAAGCAGAAATAAGCCAACAGTATTTCGATCGTACGAACGTCTCTATTATTTCTTTTGTTTCCGTTACGCCTTCGCGATGTGCTCCGTTCATAATAAAGTGCTAGTCGAGGCTAACAAATTGTCGAATGAAGCGGTGTACATATGGCTAGAAAACCACTGGCGTACACGAGCAGTGGTGGACGTATATAGTGGTGAGCGAAGCGGTCAATGCGCGTAAGAATTGCAGCTGACGGCGCCTGCAATTTACCTTCTTTTATTACTCTTAATTCTTGCATGCGCGATGCCGTTGCCCGATTACCCATGCGAAGAAGTTTATTTTCGTTATTTCCTTGTCCCTGCTCATTTTGCGCGTTTTTACGCACGCACCAACGTTCTCAAGCTCGATCACTGGAACTAGGCCACGTTGATGCCGCTTGACACACGATTTTTTGCATTCTGTTGTTGCCCTCGCACTAACACAACGCTTAAAGATGGGTAAGCTCTGTTCAGCACCGCATTATTAAAGTTATGTTGGCTTCAAGTGCCCTGTGTGGAAACCCAACGCCAAAAACTACAGCGCGTAGCAGACGCCCCTCGCTTTCCACGCGCTTCCCGAGCGCGGAAAGCCCACGGGTCGGGCGCAGCAGCGGCGCGGCGCGGCAGTTCACCGCAAAAGGCCCACGCGGGAGCCGGCGCTTTGGACACTCCCCCTATTCTAGGTCACTCTAGTCCGGCGACGGCACCAGATACTTGCCGGGACGACGCAAATCCAAGACAAAAAAATGTTTTATGTGTCATTGCTATGGCAACCAACGTCGTCGCCGGCAACGCCGGTGTTCGCAGCACGTAGAGTTTGTTCGCGCGCGGAAAACGCGGCATACGCTTCCATCCCACCGTGGTTTAGGGTTAGGGTCTGCGCGCGTGGACTGATTGATGACGCAAACTGCAGGTGGCCAACATGGCCTCCATTTCTCGCTGAAATTGGCGCAACTAAGAAAATTTTCAGGCTGGTCGGGCATTTTGGCGCAGCCTGGCGCGATTTCCGCCAATTTCATGGTTTTGGCGCAGCTCGGCGCAAAAACGGGCAATTGTATCAATTTGGCGCAGTTGGCGCAGCTGTTGCACCCCTGAGAGTATTGTGGTGCCTTGGAATGCACTGAACATATTTTAATACTGTTACCTTAAAAAAAAACACTTTTAGTTTTAATATAGAAAGGGCAGTTTCACAGTGACGTGCACGTCAACAGTCTCACGTCGGTCTCGGACACAGCAACCCATGACGTACTAGCAGCAGCTCTGTCAGTTGCACATGGTGCATGTTAAGGAGCATTCAGACGGTGGAGTGAATCCGGATTTGTCGCAGAAGCGGACAACTATTCTGGAGACAATCCGGCTACAGGCACATCCACATCTCCAGCAGACGACAGCAGCAGATAGCCACATTACTCCATGCTGCAGCCTCTAAGCAGAGTGCCAGCACACCGGTTTGAGAGCATTCAACAACACGGAGGCCACATGAGGACTGCAATTTCCTTTGGTCAATACGGTGTTGTCGACAGTAAGGCTGGATCGAACCAATATTTACAGAGGTTCAGAAGGAACGAAAAAACCAGCCACACTCTTCTTGTGTACGCGTCCGTAAGCTGGTTTTTTCGGTTCTTCAAGTACTATGTACCAACAGGCTCAGAAACAGATTCTCTTGAGCTTCAGAAGGCCGACCTGGACGAATACCAAAAGATACATCGTTTATGCCACTGCTGCGCCAAGTGGGGCACCACATACGAAGGGAGGGTACATGCCGATCCATATTGGCAGTTTCTTCTTTCACAGACAGAGTAAAAGCTCGCTAATTCGAAAAATCGGATAATTCGGACGCGTTGTTTGGTCCTGGCCAGCATATACATTTTTCGGTGGCATCAAACCCTCATTAATTCGGTCATATTTGGCCACCATCCAGTGAACACGCCAAGCACGAAGCGCCACAAATGTGACACCAAGCAGCAAAAACGGCACTCGCGGACAGTCGAAACGGTCGAGGGCTTTCAGAAAGACGTGGCCACCATCCACAATCATAAGACACGGCATCTTGAGCCGCGTTCACATTGTGAACAAAGTCGCGCATGACTAAAATTGTGGCTTTTGCGCCGCTCGTATGCAAAATCAAAATAATTACTGGATTTACATATTCCTAAAGAAAATGAAAGTCCATCGATGAAACAGGCATTTGTTAATTGTTTTCTTGATACTTTCGATAATTTGGCATTCGGATAATTCAGGCGGTTTTTCCGGTATCATGAAATTTGAATTAGCGAGCTTTTGCAGATAACAGGTACTAACCTTGCATACTACACTACTACACATTATGTTTCTATATGTTGATTCCCATCTTTACATTAAATTCAGTTTTCAAACCTTTGTTGTGTTTTGGGTTGTGTTTTGAGACACTGTCACTTTGCCTGATGTAGAACCTCGGGTGTGATATGATTTAAGCAACAACTTAACTGCCATTCTCCAGCCCGTAGGTTGCTTTAAAAATATGGCTACAAAATCGTTAGCTGAAAACAATTCTGTGGCAACATGTCCAAATGCAATTGTCTAAGAGCATGGCTACAGAAATAATCGGAACTGATGTAGTCGGGGGTCTGTCCATAGGACCGGAACCAGCCAAGTCGCAGGGAGAAGTCGAGCACAGTAGCCGGAGCTGATAACAGGAACGTTTATTTACAGTATTTACATACTGAAGGTAGCGTATTTTTACATGATACAGGAAGATCTCTGGAGCGTCTCGGCGCTCGCGTTTTAAGGTCATGGTCTTCCCAAGATTCCCTGCACGGGAAAACAATTAAGTCCAGGAGAGTCCAATCAAGATGTAGTCTTCACCTCCGCCTCAAAAATGGGAAGGTCAAACGCCGCCTCCTTCCCAACCTTGGAAAGAGGGAAGAGGCACGCCCAGTTCGTCCAGCGGCAAGGGAGACAACAACACAAGACACAGCACAGCACAATGACCGGTTCGTGGTGTCGCACGTGCAGACCAGCTGTGTAGTCAGGCGCAGTGCTGAAGCCTCGACTGCAAACAACCCCCCTCCCAGGCAATAGAATCGTCAAAGTCGGTCGGGAGTGTCCAAAGGGGTTTGACGAGGTGCGCTGGAGGGTTCAGAGCATGACTGCCGTGTTGTCGCCGCTACAGGTGCACATCGGGGAACGCTGACCCGGCAATAAAGCAGGGCAGACTGGCGAAATAATTCCGATCGTCCAAGCGGCGCCAAGCCATAAAGTCCGATCATAACAACCCGTCCGCCGCCCCAGGGGGGTCTCGAAGGGGATGCAACAACAAAGCACTCCGTAGAGACCGTAGACTCGCTCCTTTGAATGCGTTGTCACGTAGGTTGAACCCCATCCTTGGACCTGAGCAACGATTTGCAAGCGCCGGAAACGAACCAAGCAAACCCAGAGGCACAACAAACGGAGAGCACTCAACTGACCTTGAGAAATGCCAGGCTACATTTTCCGGTAAAAACTCCCTCGAAAATTACAATTTCACTTTCGCTCGTGAAAGTCACGGATCAGTTAACAAAGTCATAAGGAACACAGACACTCTTGTAAGTACGAAGAAAATCAAAAGCCTAACGTTTTGTATCATTTCCAGAGAAAGCCACGTACATCTTTTAAGGCACGCAGGTGCTACAGGCGTCAGAAGAACGAAATGAAGTGATTAATACAAAACGCTAAATACATGTTAAGAAAACAAAACGTAAATAAAAGGTGTCTAAAGCTACATTGTTCTTAAACGGAAAAGGCACGGCTGGGACCAACAGCGTTTCCGGTATCGTGCGGCGCCCAACATCGTGGTCCAAACACATCTCCGTCTCTGCGACATGGCAAATTTTGCCCCTCAGAGGGGGCTCGCGGCACGCGATTGCCCCAGAAGATCCCTGAAATACTAGCTCAAACACTCCTTCCAGCTGAAGGAAAAGACAACAATGTCTACTAGATAGGGAGGTGCGTAACCTTCGTTACCCTCCAAAACTCTGTCCAGTATTCGGGAGAAGCAGAACGATGCGTGCTTTAAGCCGAATGTAAGTACAAGGTCTGGCCCTGGGTCCTCGTGAGGCACCGAACGCAAGGAAAACAAAGTCGCCGGCAAACAGGCCTTCCAGTCTGTCACGCTGACAGCACCTAGCCCTTCTGAATGATGCAATAGTAGGCCGGACTCCCGTTTTTCCTTGAGCCTCATTAGAGGGGCTCCCAGTGACTTGAATACTTCGTAACGAGTGCATTCGTCGCGGCTATCAACTAGTGAATCTGCCTGAATCGCGCATCGCTTCATCTCAGGAGCGAATTCACCGGCCGTCGGACACATCAGAGCTTTCGCCGAATGGTCACCAAAACAAAGGCCCTTCAAAAGCATATCCCAGTGATTCGAAATCAGGTAGGAATAATGCTTAGGCATTTTGTGACCCGGCAGCATCAGTCACGGACAGTCCGAACGGCCCCTCCGTCTCCACGCGGGCTACCGGAAAGCGCATTCCGTCCTCTCCAACTACCGTTTCCGTCTCGCCATCCGCGCTTTGGTAGTGCCTTTGAACTGGCGGATCAGCATTTAACACTGCCTGAATCGCGCCGCGCTTCATCTCAGGAGCGGATTCACCAGCCGTCGGACGCATCAGAGCTTTCGCCGAATGGTCACCAAAACAAAGGCCCTTCTTTCTCAAAAGCATATCCAATTCATTCGAAAGATAGGGATCATGCTTGGGCAGGTTTTGTGACACGGCAGCCTCAGTCACGTGCAGTCCAAACGGCCCCTCACTCTCCACGCGGGCTACAGGCAAGTGCACTCAACTCTCGTTTCTTGTGACGATGTTGTCTCGCCACCCGCGCACTGTTCTCTGGTTTCAACCTGCCGATCATTAGCGCTTTCTGCTCTTTGAATCTCAGGAGCGGACTTACATACTGCAGGACGCGTCAGAGCTTCAACCGTATGGTCACCAAAACGAAGGCCCTTCTTTCCCGAAAGCCTATCCGAGTCACTCGAAGAAGGATCATGCTTGGGCAGGTTTTGTGACACGGCAGCCTCCGTTGGGAGCAGTTCGAAAGGTCCCTCTCTTTCCACGCGGGCCTAACGGCAAGCACACACTGTTTTCGTCGACTATCGTTTCCTGCGACTCCGATGTCTCGCCACCCGCGCATTCGTCGCGATTTTCAGCCAGCGGTTCATTAGCGCTTTCTGCTCCCTGAATCTCATGAGCGGGCTCACAGGCCGTCGGACGCGTCAGAGCTTTCGCTGAATCATCACCAAAACAAAGGCCCTTCTTTCCCAAAAGCATATCCGAGTCATTCGGAGAGGGATCATGCTTGGGCAGGTTTTGGGACGCTGCAGCCTCCGTTGCGATCAGTCCGAACGGTTCCTGACTCTCTACGCGGGCTATCGGCAAACACACGTTTTTCTCCTCAACTACTTGCCGTGTGCACGCGCGTTCACCTGTGGTCACCTTATCTTTCATGGAGTAGGGATGTACTGTATCGATTGTTGCGGCTGAGTCCCGCAGTAAGTTACATTGAGTTTCCTTCACAACTAACTCACGAGCGCGGGATTTCAATTGCTCCAAATTACTGTCGCGGCTGTCCACCAAAAGGAGAACATTTCTAGGCTTTCGGCAGCCGATCGAAAGGTGACCAGGCTCTTGGCAACGGTAGCAGACGACCGGCTTTCTAGCCTTTAACGCCTTCGGTTTCTCTTTTTCTTTTAAGCTGCTCGCTGCGGTTCTGGTCTCGACACGAATATCTTTCACTTTCTTATCGGAGGGTGCTTTCCCGTTAATCGGGTTAATGGATGCCTGATAAATTCCTAAAGCTAATCGTCTTTTCTCATTTATACTGTCTTCCTCGGCCCATCTTTTCTTCTTTTCAACTTCTTCCCAACAATCCTCAATTTCGTCATCTTCCGCGCCGCATTCCTGTATTGCCTTAATCAACTGCGGCTCTCTCTCACCTCTCCCCACCTCAATTCCCAGCTCTTCACAAAGTAGCAAGAGGTTTCGTCTCTTTAGCTTCGTTACCAACTCCATGGTTTTCGCGAGTGAGGACTTACACGCCGTGACGTTAGGAAGAGAACACGCGAAGCCTGCACGCACGGTAAAATTACTGCCGGTTTAGAACATGAAAGCTAAAATCTGGTGAATAGCTGTGACGTATGGTAGCAGTACAACGAAGCCTATACGCACAGAAGTTTCAACCAGTTCCAGGGAAAACTCCAAAAGCTAAAACCTGGCAAATCTCCAATAAAGTCCAGCACCATCGTTGAGACCCGAGTCAAGCATGGGACATCCCGTCGCTGCCAACCAGTTGATGTAGTCGAGGGTCTGTCCATAGGACCGGAACCAGCCAAGTCACAGAGAGAAGTCGAGCAGAGTAGCCGGAGCTAATAACAAGAACGTTTATTTACAGTATTTACATACTGACGGTAGCGTGTTTTTACATGATGCAGGAAGATCTCTGGAGCGTCTCGGCGCTCGCGTTTTAAGGCCTTCCCAAGATTCCCTGCACGGGAAAACAATTGAGTCCAGGATAGTCCAATCAAGATGTCATCTCCGCCTCAAAAATGGGAAGGTCACCTCCTTCCCAACCCTGGAAAGGGGGAAGAGGCGCGCTAGTTCGGGGGGAGACCCTTGCGGCCACCGCCTTCTTCGTCCCGTCACATCGTTGGACTCGGACGCCGCTGTAATGGCGACGTTCACGGCCCCTTCTCAGTGACCTCCTCGTGTGACACACCGGCGACATGCGAGCTTGTCTCTCGTGGCGAGGACGCCACCCACGCTGGACGCGGAGCTCAGCGCCAGGATAGAGCTCGAGGAAAGGTCTCGAAGATCTGTCGACGACTGGCTACGCGAGCTTTCACCTACTGTAAAACTTTTTTGGGCCTAGTTGGTTCATAATCCTAGAAGTACATTTACAGCGCAAACGCAAAGACGCGCCACAACGAAAGAAACGACACACACAAGCGCTGACTATAACTGACTTTATTTCGGCGATTGTCAATGCATATATACCTCCAAGGCAGCCTTACCGCACATGCGCCACGCAATCGACATAAAAACTAAAGTGAAACAGAGTGGAAAAATGAATCAGTGTATTACATACGCGATGAAGTGAAATCAAACTCAGATGAGCGCAGGGACAGAGGCGTGTCGCGTATGCAAAGATGAGCCCTTTTTCTGATATGATAGGCTTCCAAAGCCAGCCGCGCATGCTCATTGTGGCTCCTGCCAAGGATCGATGTCCCTTCAAATCGTGCCTCACAATTGCTGCAAGCGTTAATATGAGCTACAAGATGGGCTCCTTCATCTGCATTCTTGTTAATCTTTTGTGCATAATCCCTGAGCCACTCGTTGACGCATCTTCCGGTCTGACCAACATAGGTCTTACGACACGAGAGAGGGATGGCATAAACCACGCCGACGGCACACGGGACGTAGGTCACACCGTGTCGGATGTGCCAACCTCCTCTGCTCACACCGCAGGTGCGGGAGCATAGCTTGGAAAGCTTGTTTGGGGCAGACAGCGCCATAGTGACGCCATATCTGCCTGCCACTTTCTTGAGCTGATGGGTGATCCGATGCATGTAGGGGACCACCACAGGCCTCACTTTGTCCTGTACGGCGGCCGCCCTCTTGGTGGATTTCCTATTCTGAATTAGCGTTTCAGCCACTGCAGTCAAGTCAGTTGATAGTCAGCGCTGGTGCGTCTTTGCATTTGCGCTGTAAATGTACTTCTAGGGTTTCATCTACTCACCGCGCCCAGCCCACGCCGTCGATCGAGATGGAGAATGACCTCAGGAACAAGCGGGATGAGAAAGCGGCTGCTTGCGGCTCCATTGCTGCAGTCGTGGCAGTACCTACTACTACTACCCTGAGTTGCAGCCCTGCCGAGAGTCCCGATGACGCGGCTGCCGCCCTTATCCCTCTGCCCCCCACCCACGGCGGAAGAGGACATGGACTTGTCCGTGTCGCGGAAGCACCAGCGCGAGGAAAGCAGTGACAACGAGTCTTCTGGACCTCACAAGTTGGTCCCCACTGCTCCCTCTTCACTGGATGATTCCACTAGTGACAGCCGGGACTCCCTGCAGTTGGAGGAGCGAGCCGCCACCTCGGACTCATCTCATGCAGATGGAGGGGCCTCCGGCAGCACCATGGCTCCACCTCCTGAGGCTGCCACCACCTCCCCTGCCACCGAGCCTGCAGCCAAGCCTCCTGCTGCGACTGCTACCGTGGCGGACGAGTCAGCTGGCCTGGAGGCAACCACAGAGCACATGGATGATGGGTCAGCCACAGCCCCCTCGGCGGCCTCCCTGAAGGCCCCGGCTTGTGCTTCTGCCCCCCCCGAACCCGCGGAGGAAGAAAAAAAATCACAGCATATCCGCGGAGTGAATGATGATGAGTGGGCGAAGCTCCAGGGGTACATCATCAAAGACGTGATGGTGGTTGGTTGCATGTGGTCAACAATGTGCATGTGAGACCATATCGCGACGCCATGTGTTGTATGGCATCGCGATCCTCATCGTGCGATCACGCGATCACGGCACACCACAATCCATGTGGTGCGCCGTGATGGCAGCGTCATCGTCATCACGCAGGTGGCTGCTGCGTACTACAAACTACAAGGGACGCACGACGCACGGCATAAGGAGCTTCGCCCCTCGCGATGCCGTGTTGCATGGCATCGCGATCGTCATCGTCATCACGGCACACCACATGGAATGTGGTGTGTCCGCCTCGGTGGATCAGTGGCTAGGGTGCTCGGCTGCTGACCCGAAGGTCGCGGGTTCGATCCCGGCCGCGGCGGTCGCATTTCGATGGAGGCGAAATGGTAGAGGCCCGTGTACTGTGCGATGTCAGTGCACGTTAAAGAACACCAGATGGTCAAAATTTCCGGAGCCCTCCACTACGGCGTCTCTCATAATCATATCGTGGTTTTGGGACGTAAAACCCCACATATTATTATTATGGAATGTGGTGTGCCGGGATGTGGTGTGCCGGGATGTGGCGTGCAGAAAGTTATTTTTAGTCCCGCCGTTCACCCGCGCTTTTTGAATTTCTTCACTTTGACATTCAGAGCACTGGGCAGAAATCACATTGCGTCAGCACCGATCAACGGCCCTCGCAATGCTTTGTTTTAATTAGACAGTCGGATTCCCCCCCGTCCGTGCCAGTTCTGAGTTGGCTGTTTTCTGCCGGCCGAAGCATAAGGAGCTTCGCCCCTCGCGATGCCATGTGTTGTATGGCATCGCGATCGTCATCGTCATCACGCAGGTGGCTACTACGTACAAGGGACGCACGACCCACGGCATAAGGAGCTTCGCCCCTAAAAGAAGTAGCTTGATGTGGGCGAGTTGGCGTAACATACTGGAAGAAATAATTTTGCGCAAATAACACGAGGACGAGAAAGGAACACTTACAACAGACAGGCGCAAACTAACAACTGAAGTTTATTTCAGGAAACACAAATACTTATACATGTAACAATCAAATGTCATCAACAACACGTGCTCAAGCTCTAACGCGACATGAAGGTGATTTCTTTTCCTTGGAGTGCTACTGACGCGCAACTAATGCAATTGTCCCCTGCGCGCGCAATGTAAAACGCCTCGAGGATCTCCCTCTCTAATCTATCGCCGGATCGTCCCAAGAATCTTGTCCGATTAAGCATTGGACGGCAGTTGCAGCGCTTACAGTGTTCTGCCATATGCCCGCCCGCGTTGTTGTTTACAGTCCAGTGGTGCTCCCGCGCCCTCTCATTGTAGCACCGCCCTGTCTGACCTATATATACTTTGTTGCATGTTAGGGGCACTTCATACACGACATCCTTTTTGCATTGCGTGTACTGTACCGCGTGTTTCTTGGTGCAGGCGTCCATTCTGACTGTGCTGATCATCGGACAAATCTTGGATAATTTGCACGGTGCACTGAAAACGAGATTCACATCATGTCTTTGAGCAACACTCTTCAAATTGTGCGAAACCTTGTGCCAGTAAGGGATAACATGCACCCTCCTCTTATCAGCTACTCTTTCTTCGCTACCCGTGTGCCTTTTCTTTTTGAGCTTTTGAAGAAGCTTCTCGCATACGCTGGAAACCAAAAACGATGGAAATCCGGCTTGTGTCAGCCTGGTTACCTGATTCTGAAAGCTAATCTCTACTCTGTGATCGCAGGACTTACTTAGTGCTTCCTTTAAGCACGTCATCGCGACACCCCTCTTGACTAACTTAGAATGCGCACTGTCATATGAAATCAGCCGCTTCGTCGCCCGTGGCCTGTACTCCCAGCACACATGCGTGTTCATCAAAGTGAGCTTTAAATCTAGGAAGCGAATGCAATCATCACTAGGCCTCTCGCACGTGAATTTTAGGGCCTGCGAAGTGCTTCTAAAGGTGTCTATTATTGCTTCTACTGTGCACTCCAGCACTGGACTGGCAACTTCATTAACAACGACGAGGTAATCATCCACGTACCTGAGGACCGTAACCGCGTGTGACTGGACAAGAACGCTGTTTACACGTTTGTCAAAGTTACTAAGAAACAGGTCAGACAGAATTGGAGCGAGCGAGGACCCAATACAGACACCCTTGCGCTGTAAAAACAGCTGACCTTCGAAACTAACAACAGTGGACTGAAGGTAAAATTCTAACAGTTCTAGGAACTTATCACTATTCACTCCAGTAGCACAGGTGAACTTTAGCTCCCCGACGTCCTCAATCTTATCCCTAATAGCACTGAGCATACCTTCATGGGGTATAGAGTAGTATAAGTCTTCCACATCCAGTGAAAAGGCGTACACATCCCTCCAAGTCCCCTCCTGTAAAGTCCGCACAACTTGCGCTGAGCTCCGCACAAGGAAAGGGTCATCTAGGGGCAGCATACGTAAATGTCGCTGGAGGAAGCTGCCAACTTGCACCTGCCAAGTCTTTTTCTCTGATACTATGGCTCTAAAAGGGCATTCAGGCTTGTGAGTTTTACCGGAGAAGAAAAGTTCTAAAACGCCCACCGCAGCCTTGCTCGTCGCCTTTCGAAGAGCGTCCAAGTTGAGGTCATCCAGCATCTTGACAGCGAGGGTTCTTTGCTTCTTCTCGTTTAAGGCCACTGCCTTAAAATTCTTTTCGATTGCCTTGATGGCCCTTTCACGATATGCTCCCTTGGAAAGGACTACGAACCCATCTTCCTTATCAGCCTGAACAGCCAGGAGGTCATTCTGTCGCAAAAATTCAGTTATCTTCTTAAATGGAGGGGGTTGGTGAAAGCTCGACTTAGTGGTCCGAAGTAGTACGTCTATTGCGTCGCTGGTAGCTCTGTCCCGCTCGGTCTCACCAGCACGCTCACCTAGTCGCCGTGCCACAGCAAGCAATTGATGCTTTTTGGAGGGTGGCTCAAAACTGAACTTCGGTCCTTTTTCAAGCAGAGACGTCACGTCTTCTGGTATTGCTATATCACCCAGAACAGTAACTGCAACCGGCTCTATTTTGCGCCGTTCCCGCTTAGGTAGGCACAATCTCGACCTCAGCCACAAAAATTCGGTCACCTGTTCAGCAATCTTCCTTGACCGTGCAAACTCCAGACGACCCGCGTGCTGGTCCTTTCCTTCGTTGCATAGCACCCACAGCCAGTCGTTGTATCTTCTTGCTTGACGCCCTTTCTCAGATTTCATAATCTTGTACACCCTCCTGACGTGTCCCCAGGATGGTTCTAGGCCTCCAAGAAAAATATGAACCTCGGGAGCGACCAAACCTTGCTTGAGGTAATGCGATACTATCCGTGATTGGCACGAGTTGATTGCGATGAGGTTGATGCACACAGTGATGGGACATGGTTGAATTTGTGAAGACAGGAAAGAGCCCAGTGTAGAAGAAATCTGAAGCAGAAGTAGCTTGATGTGGGCGAGTTGGTGTAACATACTGGAAGAAATAACTTTGGGCAAATAACACGAGGACGAGAAAGGAACACTTACAACAGACAGGCGCAAACTAACAACTGAAGTTTATTTCAGGAAACACAAATACTTATACATGTAACAATCAAATGTCATCATCAACATGTGCTCAAGCTCTAACGCGACATGAAGGTGATTTCTTTTCCTTGGAGTTCTTGTCCAGTCACACGCGGTTACGGTCCTCAGGTACGTGGATGATTACCTCGTCGTTGTTAATGAAGTTGCCAGTCCAGTGCTGGAGTGCACAGTAGAAGCAATAATAGACACCTTTAGAAGCACTTCGCAGGCCCTAAAATTCACGTGCGAGAGGCCTAGTGATGATTGCATTCGCTTCCTAGATTTAAAGCTCACTTTGATGAACACGCATGTGTGCTGGGAGTACAGGCCCGGGCGACGAAGCGGCTGATTTCATATGACAGTGCGCATTCTAAGTTAGTCAAGAGGGGTGTCGCGATGACGTGCTTAAAGGAAGCACTAAGTAAGTCCTGCGATCACAGAGTAGAGATTAGCTTTCAGAATCAGGTAACCAGGCTGACACAAGCCGAATTTCCATCGTTTTTTGTTTCCAGCGTATGCGAGAAGCTTCTTCAAAAGCTCAAAAAGAAAAGGCACACGGGGTAGCGAAGAAAGAGTAGCTGATAAGAGGAGGGTGCATGTTATCCCTTACTGGCACAAGGTTTTGCACAATTTGAAGAGTGTTGCTCAAAGACATGATGTGAATCTCGTTTTCAGTGCACCGTGCAAATTATCCAAGATTTGTCCGATGATCAGCACAGTCAGATGGGACGCCTGCACCAAGAAACACGCGGTACAGTACACGCAATGCAAAAAGGATGTCGTGTATGAAGTGCCCCTAACATGCAACAAAGTATATATAGGTCAGACAGGGCGGTGCTACAATGAGAGGGCGCGGGAGCACCACTGGACTGTAAACAACAACGCGGGCGGGCATATGGCAGAACACTGTAAGCGCTGCAACTGCCGTCCAATGCTTAATCGGACAAGATTCTTGGGACGATCCGGCGATAGATTAGAGAGGGAGATCCTCGAGGCGTTTTACATTGCGCGCGCAGGGGACAATTGCATTAGTTGCGCGTCAGTAGCACTCCAAGGAAAAGAAATCACCTTCATGTCGCGTTAGAGCTTGAGCACGTGTTGATGATGACATTTGATTGTTACATGTATAAGTATTTGTGTTTCCTGAAATAAACTTCAGTTGTTAGTTTGCGCCTGTCTGTTGTAAGTGTTCCTTTCTCGTCCTCGTGTTATTTGCCCAAAGTTATTTCTTCCAGTATGTTACACCAACTCGCCCACATCAAGCTACTTCTGCTTCAGATTTCTTCTACACTGGGCTCTTTCCTGTCTTCACAAATTCAACCATGTCCCATCACTGCGTGCATCAACCTCATCGCAATCAACTCGTGCCAATCACGGATAGTATCGCATTACCTCAAGCAAGGTTTGGTCGCTCCCGAGGTTCATATTTTTCTTGGAGGCCTAGAACCATCCTGGGGACACGTCAAGAGGGTGTACAAGATTATGAAATCTGAGAAAGGGCGTCAAGCAAGAAGATACAACGACTGGCTGTGGGTGCTATGCAACGAAGGAAAGGACCAGCACGCGGGTCGTCTGGAGTTTGCACGGTCAAGGAAGATTGCTGAACAGGTGACCGAATTTTTGTGGCTGAGGTCGAGATTGTGCCTACCTAAGCGGGAACGGCGCAAAATAGAGCCGGTTGCAGTTACTGTTCTGGGTGATATAGCAATACCAGAAGACGTGACGTCTCTGCTTGAAAAAGGACCGAAGTTCAGTTTTGAGCCACCCTCCAAAAAGCATCAATTGCTTGCTGTGGCACGGCGACTAGGTGAGCGTGCTGGTGAGACCGAGCGGGACAGAGCTACCAGCGACGCAATAGACGTACTACTTCGGACCACTAAGTCGAGCTTTCACCAACCCCCTCCATTTAAGAAGATAACTGAATTTTTGCGACAGAATGACCTCCTGGCTGTTCAGGCCGATAAGGAAGATGGGTTCGTAGTCCTTTCCAAGGGAGCATATCGTGAAAGGGCCATCAAGGCAATCGAAAAGAATTTTAAGGCAGTGGCCTTAAACGAGAAGAAGCAAAGAACCCTCGCTGTCAAGATGCTGGATGACCTCAACTTGGACGCTCTTCGAAAGGCGACGAGCAAGGCTGCGGTGGGCGTTTTAGAACTTTTCTTCTCCGGTAAAACTCACAAGCCTGAATGCCCTTTTAGAGCCATAGTATCAGAGAAAAAGACTTGGCAGGTGCAAGTTGGCAGCTTCCTCCAGCGACATTTACGTATGCTGCCCCTAGATGACCCTTTCCTTGTGCGGAGCTCAGCGCAAGTTGTGCGGACTTTACAGGAGGGGACTTGGAGGGATGTGTACGCCTTTTCACTGGATGTGGAAGACTTATACTACTCTATACCCCATGAAGGTATGCTCAGTGCTATTAGGGATAAGATTGAGGACGTCGGGGAGCTAAAGTTCACCTGTGCTACTGGAGTGAATAGTGATAAGTTCCTAGAACTGTTAGAATTTTACCTTCAGTCCACTGTTGTTAGTTTCGAAGGTCAGCTGTTTTTACAGCGCAAGGGTGTCTGTATTGGGTCCTCGCTCGCTCCAATTCTGTCTGACCTGTTTCTTAGTAACTCTGACAAACGTGTAAACAGCGTTCTTGTCCAGTCACACGCGGTTACGGTCCTCAGGTATGTGGATGATTACCTCGTCGTTGTTAATGAAGTTGCCAGTCCAGTGCTGGAGTGCACAGTAGAAGCAATAATAGACACCTTTAGAAGCACTTCGCAGGCCCTAAAATACACGTGCGAGAGGCCTAGTGATGATTGCATTCGCTTCCTAGATTTAAAGCTCACTTTGATGAACACGCATGTGTGCTGGGAGTACAGGCCACGGGCGACGAAGCGGCTGATTTCATATGACAGTGCGCATTCTAAGTTAGTCAAGAGGGGTGTCGCGATGACGTGCTTAAAGGAAGCACTAAGTAAGTCCTGCGATCACAGAGTAGAGATTAGCTTTCAGAATCAGGTAACCAGGCTGACACAAGCCGGATTTCCATCGTTTTTGGTTTCCAGCGTATGCGAGAAGCTTCTTCAAAAGCTCAAAAAGAAAAGGCACACGGGTAGCGAAGAAAGAGTAGCTGATAAGAGGAGGGTGCATGTTATCCCTTACTGGCACAAGGTTTCGCACAATTTGAAGAGTGTTGCTCAAAGACATGATGTGAATCTCGTTTTCAGTGCACCGTGCAAATTATCCAAGATTTGTCCGATGATCAGCACAGTCAGAATGGACGCCTGCACCAAGAAACACGCGGTACAGTACACGCAATGCAAAAAGGATGTCGTGTATGAAGTGCCCCTAACATGCAACAAAGTATATATAGGTCAGACAGGGCGGTGCTACAATGAGAGGGCGCGGGAGCACCACTGGACTGTAAACAACAACGCGGGCGGGCATATGGCAGAACACTGTAAGCGCTGCAACTGCCGTCCAATGCTTAATCGGACAAGATTCTTGGGACGATCCGGCGATAGATTAGAGAGGGAGATCCTCGAGGCGTTTTACATTGCGCGCGCAGGGGACAATTGCATTAGTTGCGCGTCAGTAGCACTCCAAGGAAAAGAAATCACCTTCATGTCGCGTTAGAGCTTGAGCACGCGTTGATGATGACATTTGATTGTTACATGTATAAGTATTTGTGTTTCCTGAAATAAACTTCAGTTGTTAGTTTGCGCCTGTCTGTTGTAAGTGTTCCTTTCTCGTCCTCGTGTTATTTGCGCAAAGTTATTTCTTCCCCCTAAAAGAACAAAGGCAACCGGAAAGCTGCAGCTGGCTACACAGGTGCTCCTGCTGTTGCCTCTTCTCCCTCCGAGAGACCTCGCGCACCTCCTGCTAGCTCTGTACCCACAGAGATGTCATCCGCTGCTCCTGTCCCGGTGCCTGCGGTCTCCCCCCCTTCAGCCAGGCTGCCGGAGGACGAGGTGGCCTTCCACGTGGTGCAATCCAGGGCTGCTCAACGCAGAGCCAGGCGCCCTGACTCTGCCGCTCTACCTGTGAACCCCGAGGTCGTGGGGACCGTGCTCTTCCGGCCCTCAGCTCCAGGGGGGCTCGTTTCGAGGCCTCCCCCGCTTGACCCTTGCCCAGGCTCTCTCGGGGCGGCCTGGGGTGGCTGACATTAGGGTCAACCACAAGCGGAACATCGTGGCAGCAGATGCGACGTCGAGGGAGTGCATGGAGCAGCTCCTTGCTGTCACGGTGTTGCAGGGGATCCCTGTGGCAGCCGGGGAGCCGGCTGACCGCCAGACAAGCACGGGCTTCCTCCACGGCGTGGATGGGGAGCCAGCGGATGACAGCTTGCTGTCAGCCATTCAGTCACCCGTGCCGGTGCTGTCTGCTTCCACGGAGGGGCGTACCGTCACCCTACGCTTCGAGGGCCCAGTCCCTCCGGAGCAGGTGTCCCTGTTCAGGGTACGCTTCACAATGCGGCCGGCCCGCCCCCCATCCGCTGCAGTGCAGGCAGTGCGGCCGCTTCGGCCACGTGAAGGAGTCATGCAGCTGGCCAGACAGCTGCATCCGGTGTGGTCGCCCCCCACCCGAAGGACGGGGACTGCCAACGGCCACGCTGCGTCAACTGCAGCGGCCCCCCATCCCGCCAACACTCCAGCCTGTCCTCGTTGGCAGCAGGAGAGACGGGTGGCCACCATCCTGGCCTCCTCCACCACGGCACTTTCTCGGCAGGTGGTCCGGGCCGCCGTACGTGAGGAGGCTCATACGGATCAGGACCTCCAACGGGTGGCCCCGTCCTATGCATCCTCCAAGGCATGAGCAAGCCTGCTGCCCCGGCTCTCCGGGCCTCTCACCGACCACCACCCGCAGCTGCACCTACTAGCACAAGCGCATCCCAGCCCGCCGCTCATGGTCCTGCTGCTTCTGCCATGGTCTCGTCTGCACGAGCTACTACGCCTGCTGCTCCTACCGTGGTCCTGCCTGCAGTAGTTCCAGCGCCACCTGGACTCGCGGTTTCCACTGCGGCTGTGAACCACATAGTGCAGACCGTCCTGATGGCCATGCAGTTCACCTGCGCCCAGATGTCCGCTGCCCACCCACTCCACGCCATCTACCAACAGGCAGTGGCTTCCCTGGCTCCCACCACCCAGCATGGCTGATTCCCTCCCAAGCCGGAATCGCCACTGCCGCCCAAGCGTGCTGCAGTGGAATGCCCTCTCGCTGCGAGTATGAAAGGCAGATCTCTCCCAACACCTCTAACAGCACGAATACGACGTTCTGGCACTACAGTAGGTTAGGGGGACTGCCTTGGACCTGCGACTCCCTGGTTACATTGGCTACAATGGAGCCACGTCGTGCACTGTTCACTCCTGTGGGGCCCCTCCATGCCTGGACAGTACCCACCCCCAGGACACACCGCGCGTGGCAGTGCACGTCCTACGCGAACTCCCTCACGTGGTTGTCGACGTGGCCAGCGCGACAGGGGGGACCACTGGAGTGCTGTGCGGTGACGTTGCTACTCCGGGCAGTGGACACGACGGTGGCTTCCGTCTACATCCGGCCGAGTCCACCCTGGGATGCCAGCATGCTGACCAGATTGACCCCACGGCTTGGGCGGCGCTACCTCCTGTGCGGTGATATGAATGCACACCACTCAGCCTGGGGAAGCCGCAGGAACTGTCGTCGCGGGAAGGACCTGATGGATGTCGTCCACAAACTGGGGCTCCAGGTCCTCAACACTGGGTCCTCCACACACATCCAGCGACTCGCCAGGACGTCCCTAACGGCCATAGATGTCACCCTCGCCACACCAGGGGCATAGGCGTGCGCAGGGTTCCCCTTCAGGGGGGGGGGGCGAAGGCTCGTCACAGCGCCCCCCCTTCCCTATTAAGTCAATGTATGGGGTAGACTTTGCGCCCCCCCCCTTCTTAGGTGACTGGGGGGGGGGGCGGCCGCCCCCTCCGCCCCCCCCTCGTGCGCACGCCTATGACCAGGGGTATGCTACGGCTGGGCAACAGCAGCGGACTCCTGGGTATCAGACCACCTACCAATCCTCCTCACCCCAGCTGGCGGAAAGGCCCCTAGATCACGGCGGTACGAGGTGGTGGACTGGATGGTTTACCGGCAGCACCTGGACGATCCCACGGGGCACCGGGACTTCTTCGGGGCCATGGCAAGGGCGGCAGAAGCAGCCACCATCGTCACAACAGTCCCAGTGAACCAGCCGGTACCAGACATCCACCACCTCAACCTACGGGCGGCGAGGCGACGGGCAGAACGAGCATACCTTCGTGGAGGAAGCCGCACAGAGTTCAACCGCCTTAACGCTGCCTGCCGACGGCATGCCAACTAGCGCTGGCGGCAGGGATGGCAGAGCATATTTTGCACCGTTGGCAAGGGAGGTACCAAGGCCTGGCGACTACTTGGGTCCCTCATCTCCGGACCATCGTTGCGGCAACCCATCCTAACGGTCGCCATCGCAATGAACATCAGGGAGGACGTGCTGGCGGAGCAGCTTGCAGACCAGTTCTCTGTGGTGGCGGCGGCCCAGCCGGCTGCAGTCCCCGACCAGGGAGCTCCCGGCCTTCTGCCGGGTCATCATCCCGCCTGGGCCGCAAGCCAGATCGAGGCCTTGTGCAGTGAGTCCGTCACTGCACACGAGCTCAATGCAGCCCTGCCTGCAGGGCTGCATTGCAGGGCGACAAAGCGTCGCAGCACCCCGGGAGCCGACGGCATCACCTACCAGATGCTACGGAACCTGGACGACGCTGGCCGGCGGCGACTGCTGGGAGCCATGAACGAGGTCTGGCGGACTGGAGTGCTTCCGGAGACTTGGCAGACGGCGGTGGTGGTGCCCGTGCGGAAACCTGGCCGTCCCGCGTTGTCCATTAACATCGCACCGTCCCGTCTCAATGACCTCCTCCTCCTGTAAACTCATGGAGGCCGTGGTCCTGCCTCGCCTCAGGTGGATTGCAGGGGCGATGAACTTCATGCCAGAGCAGCAGACAGGGTTCGGCCGCTACCGCTACGCGGCTGACTCCATCGCGGACGTGGTTTCCACCCTGGAGGATGCGCGAAGCAGGGGAGAAGTGGCCCTCCTGGTCCTACTGGATGTCCAGAGTGCTTTCGATGGCCTGCCACACGTGGTCATTGAGAGTGCTCTGGACGCACTTGGCATTGTGGGCTGCCTTCGACGTTTCATCACGCAGCTCCCGACAGGGAGGACCCACCGTGTACGAGTTGGCCGGACAACCAGCAACCTAGGGCCGAGACGACCGGGGCGCCGCAGGGGTCTGTCCTCAGCCCGTTTCTTTTCAATCTAGTGCTGGCTGCCCTCCCAGCGGCCATCCCCGAACACGAGAGGTACCCAACACAGTGCTCCATCTACGCCGATGATGTAGCGCTGTGGGTGCACGGGCCAAGAAGACACCTCCCGGTGGTCCGACGGTCGCTCCAGCAGACCTTGGATGCTGTGGCCTCCTTCTTTCAAGGCATCGGGCTGCAGGTGTCTCCCACGAAGACAGTGGCCCTGATTGTTCATCCGAATGCGGCTGCAAGGGTCTACTCTCAGAAGTTGACCCTCGGAGGTAGGCCCATCCCATGTAGCGAGACGGTGACCTACCTGGGACTCCAGATTGATCGCCGTCTGACCTGGATCCCGGCGGCCAAGGCGGTCACCACCAAGGCAGCACGGGTGCAGACCATGGTGGGGCGGATCCTGCTGCGTGGCCGTGGCTGTCCTCTGAAGGTGGCCCTGTGGCTCTACCATGGAGCGGCCACTTCAACCATGCTGTACGCCCTGCCCCTGGTGCAGCTCTCCCTTCGCCGCAAGCACCAGCTGGAGAAGCCGCATCGACAGGCTATCAGGACGTTCCTGGGGCTGCCACGCTCGTCTCCTGTGACTGCCACATTGGCAGAGGCTCAGGCGTCTCCGGTGTCCCTGCTGATGCTGCGGCAGGCCCTGCTACACGTGGACCGGCTGCACAGAGCACCAGAGGGAGCAGCTCTCCTGCAGCGCCTCGAGGGCCCCCCCATCCTCTCGAATGGGGGGCATATGTGCCCTCTACAAGGAGCTGGTGCTGCAGCCACCCACTCCAGTCGTGCCACCACCACCAACCCGGTGGCCACTAGACATCCACCTGCACCTGGAGATACTGACAAAGAGGCGCTCCCCGGCTTGCGAGCTTCAACAGGCAGCGGCGGCCAAGATCCACCAGCAGCTGAGGGGCCACCTCCTGATGTTCACCGATGGCTCCGTGTAACGGAACCCTCCCTCTGCCGCCGCTGCCTGCACGTACCCGGAGCTTGGCACACCACTGCAGTGCCGCCTCCCCTTCCCAGCCAGCTCCACTGCAGCTGAACTGGCAGGATTCCACCTCGCAGTGGGCCACCTTGCCGCCTACCTGCCGAGGCAGCCCGTGGCCATCCTCACGGATTCGAGACCAGCGCTCCAGGCCCTTCAGCATCCTGACCGAGCAGGCGTCACGGTGTCCTTGCTCCTGGAGAAACCCCTGGCCGTCATGGCCAGTGGCGTCACACTCTCCCTTCACTGGCTACCCTCGCATGTGGGGATAGCCGAAAATGAGGAAGCTGATGCCGCCGCCAAGGAGGCACACCGCCCTGCGGTCGTGGTGTAGCGACGGGTGACTTCTCACGAGAAAGACTTCTCCACCTGCTGAAGGCGGCCCACCCAGACCAACGGGTGGCGAACGGCAAACCCCCACGGCCACTGCGGGAGGCTAGCTTGGAGAGGAGGGAGCTACGGCTGCTGCTGCGTCTCCGCACCGGAAGCGCCTGGCCTGCTGCTCAAAAGTACTGCAAGGGCCGCTGCACCTCACCAGACTGCAGCAGATGCGGGTCCCCGGAGACGCTCGAACACATCCTGTGTTTTTGCCCAGCTCTCATCTATCGTCATCTAGGCCTCCCTACCACCACTGTGGAAGACCTGATATTCCCCCCCCAAGATCTGAAGCCCTGGCCCTGCGAGCCTTCCTGGAATTCGCAGAAGTGGCGGGACTCGAATCGCTGTGAACCCCTGTACCACAACAGGCGCTCCTAACCCCAACGCCTCCTCCACCATGACGATGTCGGACTCCTGCTGATCATCTCTCTTCTCCTCTTTCATCTTTATTCCCCACTTCCCCATCCCACAGGCGCTGAGCCGTGCCTCCACCTGAGAGGCAGAAAGAAGCGTCTTTTCCGAAGAACCACTCAACAACAACAGTTCGTCCATCGGCAAGGGAGACAACAAAAGACAGCACAGCACAATAACCGGTTCGTGGTGTCACACGTGCAGACCAGCTGTGTAGTCAGGTGCAGTGCTGAATGCTGACGGCTAGCACCCGGGCGGGCCACGAAGGCACTTCGGAATGTGGGAAACGTGTCTGAAGATGGACACCAAGTTCTCGGCTGATTGTTCGGTGCGTCTCGTAGCACGATGAACAAAGCAAGCAGCCTCGACTGCAAACAACCCCTCCCAGGCAATAGAATCGTCATAGTCGGTCGGGAGTGTCCAAAGGGGTTTGACGAGGTGCGCTGGAGAGTTCAGAGCATGACTCCCGTGTTGTCACCGCTACAGGTGCACATCGGGGAACGCTGACCCGGGAATAAAGCAGGGCAGACTGGCGAAATAATTCCGATCGTCCAAGTGGTGCCAAGCCATAAAGTCCGATCATAACAGAACCGTGCACCAGAGTACTAATTACAGCGGCCAGGACTACCACAAGGCTTTCCTCATTTAGAAATGTTAACAGCGCAAAGAACGTTTAGGAAGGGACGAGACAACAGAGGCAAAGAGCGCGTGGTGGCATTCTCGAAGTATTTCAGATGACATGGCAATCATGTGAGCACGTGTCCATCCTTTCTCGTCTTTTCTTGTCTCGCACCCTCTCCATTGCCTTCTATATATGCACTTTTTATCGAAATAAAACTAGTTGGAAGCAGCGCTCTTTGCCTCTGTTGTCTCGTCCCTTCTTAAACGTTCTTTGCGCTGTTAACATTTCTAAATGAATCCACACCAACTTGCCCAAGCGTCAACCCTTTTAAGCTTTCCTCAAGCGAAAGAAAAGTGTACTGGTTGACAAACACTTTGGCTTTTCGCCTACCTAAATTCAGATTTAAAAGACAGACTTGCATTATCCATCTACGAGTGACGCGAAGAAGTGGAATCGCTCATGTGAGGTCACCGTTCACCCATCTGAATCCAATTTCATTCCTTTGTTAAAAAAGCCGGCAGATCCCACGCACTGCGGGAATCGATGTAATGCGAAGCAGCCAGGAAGGAGGAAATCATGCTTTACATAATTGCATATCATGTTTTACATGTTAGGACCTGTAATTTATGTTCGTCACACAGTCACGTCGCGCAATACCAATTTTGGTGTATATCAAGCTAGCGAACTGGACGCAAGCGCACCATGAGCGTGGCATGTAAATGGCGTTGTAGATGACATGCACGCCAAGATTTTCATGTTAGCACCTGCCACTTATGTTCGTTATACAGTCATGTCACTCAATACCAAATTTGGTGTATATCAAGCTAACGAAACGGCCGCGAGCGCGCCATGAGCGTGGAATTCAAGTAATGTCGCTCATGACATGTCATGATTTCCATATTACCACTTATGATTTATGTTCGTCATACAGTCATGTCACTCAATACCAAATTTGGTATATATCAAGCTAACGAAACGGCCGCGAGCGCGCCATGAGCGTGGAATGCAAGTCATGTCGCTCATGACATGTCATGATCTCCATATTACCACTTGTCATTTATGTTCGTCATACAGTCATGTCACTCAATACCAAATTTGGTGTATCTCAAACTAACGAAACGGCCGCGAGCGCGCCATGAGCGTGGAATGCAAGTCATGTCGCTCATGACATGTCATGATTTCCATATTACCACTTGTCATTTATGTTCGTCATACAGTCATGTCACTCAATGCCAAATTTGGTGTATCTCAAACTAGCGAAACGGCCGCGAGCGCGCCATGAGCGTGGCATGCAAGTCATGTCGCTCATGACATGTTATGATTTCCATATTACCACTTGTCATTTATGTTCGTCTTACAGTCATGTCACTCAATACCAAATTTGGTGTATCTCAAGCTAACGAAACGGCCGCGAGCGCGCCATGAGCGTGGCATGCAAGTCATGCCGCTCATGACATGTCGTGATTTCCATATTACCACGTGCCATTTCTGTTCGTCATACGGTCACGTCACTCAATACCAAATTTGGTGTATATCAAGCTAACGAAACGGCCGCGAGCGCGCCATGAGCGTGACATGCAAGTCATGTCGCACATGACGTCATGATTTCCATATTACCACTGGTCCTTTATGTTCTTCATACAGTCACGTCACTCAATACCAAATTTGGTGTATCTCAAGCTAACGAAACGGCCGCGAGCGCGCTGTGAACGTGGCATGTAAATCATACTTTTCATGACAAGTTAGTCATGATTTTCATGATATGACCAGCCATTTATGTTCGTCATACGGTCATGTTATGCCATACCAAATTTGGTAGAAATCCCATTAACGATACGGCCAGGAGAGCACAAAGTCGTAGGCGGCTAGATGGATGGATGGATGGACGGACGGACGGACGGACGGACGGACGGACGGACGGATGGACGGACGGACGGATGGATGGATGGATGGATGGATGGATGGATGGATGGATGGACGGACGGACGGACGGACGGACGGACGGACGGACGGACGGACGGATAGATAGATAGATAGGATAGATAGATAGATAGATAGATAGATAGATAGATAGATAGATAGATAGATAGATAGATAGATAGATAGATGGGCGGGCGGGGCGGGCGGACGGACGGACGGACGGACGGACGGACGGACGGACGGACGGACGGACGGACGGACGGACGGATGGATGGATGGATGGATGATAGATACGCTCAAAGTCGCCGAAGTTCGCTAAGAAATGCTTCGCATTTAATATGCGCCGTAAACAATGAGTGAATTGTCCTGCGACTCAGACAGTAATTTCCAGCGACTGCGTTGACTCGTCACAATAATGTCCACTGCGTCGGGGCTGCCTTGCAGATGCTATGCAACAAAAACATTATAACCATTCTAGAATACTTTATGTGTTTTCTGGCTTTATTGTGTGCAAAGCATTAAGGCGACAAGCAGAAAAGGTCCCTTTTGCTATGGTTCAAAATCGTGTCAGCACTCATCCTGTAGTTGGTTTTCTACGCAATTAAACATTGAATTAGAAGTGCCCCATATTATTAGAGCAGAAATTCATATTTGTAAGGAGCCCGTGTCGTGTGAGCTTTTTCTTTGTTTTTGTACATCACAAGCCTAAGGGGGGACGTGGCTTTGGAAGACCAACTTTCTTAAAAGTTGACGGATGTTGATCAAAATTGGCACAAATATTAAGCATGTCTCCTTGATCCTTCCACAGAAGTTTCAGAGATATCTTTAGAACTTTTTATTAAATTAAATTTTTCCTTTTTGCAATCCTCAGCATTTCGCACAAAGCCTGGAAAGTTTAAAAAATGCACTAGAAGGCTAGGTGAATATTCGCTGCACAGCTGAGTGCATGATGAGTGTCCTGAGATTCCTCCTTTATTTTTTTGCAACACAAAATTCTTGCATTGCGATTCTTTTTGCTGCCTTCACATTGGGCACACTCCAGGTATGAACAACTAGTCACATCATAAAATTATAAAGAAGCAAACTAAGAAAGAAAGCATGCCACGACATACATTGTAGTCTAAGGAACATGACAACAGAAACAGAGTCAAGATAGGCCAAATGGTTATGAAGAAAATGGCTGCACAAACTCGGCAAGCATGCAAAAAGATGCTTTTGAGAAAACCGCTCAAGAAGTTTCACCTTGCCTCCACTTATCTAAAATGCACACGAACTAAGAAAGAAAGCATGCCGCGACATACATTGTAGTCTAAGGAACATGACAAAAGAAACAGAGTCAGGATAAGCCAAACGGTTACGAAGAAAATGGCTGCGCAAACTCGGCAGGCACGCAAAAAGACGCTTTTGAGAAAACGGCTCAAGAACTTTCACCTTGCCTCCACTTACTAAAATGCACACAAACTAAGAAAGACGGCATGCCACGACATACATTGTAGTCTAAGGAACATGACAACAGAAAGAGTCAAGATAGGCCAAATGGTTATGAAGAAAATGGCTGCGCAAACTCGGTAAGCATGCAAAAAAAAATGCTTTTGAGAAAACCGCTCAAGAAGTTTCACCTTGCCTCCACTTACTAAAATGCACACAAACTAAGAAAGAAGGCATGCCACGACATACACTGTAGTCTAAGGAACATGACAAAAGAAACAGAGTCAGGATAAGCCAAACGGTTACGAAGAAAATGGCTGCGCAAACTCGGCAGGCACGCAAAAAGACGCTTTTGAGAAAACGGCTCAAGAACTTTCACCTTGCCTCCACTTACTAAAATGCACACAAACTAAGAAAGACGGCATGCCACGACATACATTGTAGTCTAAGGAACATGACAACAGAAAGAGTCAAGATAGGCCAAATGGTTATGAAGAAAATGGCTGCGCAAACTCGGTAAGCATGCAAAAAAAATGCTTTTGAGAAAACCGCTCAAGAAGTTTCACCTTGCCTCCACTTATCTAAAATGCACACAAACTAAGAAAGAAAGCATGCCACGACATACATTGTAGCCTAAGGAACATGACAAAAGAAACAGAGTCAGGATAAGCCAAACGGTTACGAAGAAAATGGCTGCGCAAACTCGGCAGGCACGCAAAAAGACGCTTTTGAGAAAACGGCTCAAGAAGTTTAACCTTGCCTCCACTTACTAAAATGCACACAAACTAAGAAAGAAGGCATGCCACGACATACATTGTAGTCTAAGGAACATGACAACAGAAACAGAGTCAAGATAGGCCAAATGGTTATGAAGAAAATGGCTGCGCAAACTCGGCAAGCATGCAAAAAGATGCTTTTGAGAAAACCGCTCAAGAAGTTTCACCTTGCCTCCACTTATCTAAAATGCACCAAGATCATAGTTCTTGGTGTCCTTTGTGATGCGGGGCCTCTTGGGCATTTGATGCTTGCTTTGGTGTACTTTTGATGCCTTTTTTTTCGTATTTCAGTATTGAAAAAACTGAGTTTGAAGTTTCACCTTCCCTTTACTTCTATAAAACACCTAAAAATTGTGATCTTTGGTTTGTCTTGTGATATTTGACTTCATGGACATGTGGCCTCTCTTGTGTGCCTTTGTTCCCTTTCATTCTTTTTTTTTCATAACCTCCTTTCTAGATCTACACAGAAGTATGGCCTTCAAACCAAGTTGTCTGTATGAAGGAGTGGTGTGTTAAATACTACAAAAACGGATACTGTAATCTAATAAGGCCATACACTGAAATGATTACACCTCATTCTCGTGTTCATGCTCTCATTAGAGTAATTAATAGTCTTGTTTCTTGATTACAAATAAAAATGGAATAATTTTTATATAGAGAGAGGGGTTTATGGTGATAGAAAATGGCTCACACCATGACCGCCTCATATAGTAGGTCGTGGACAGCCTATGCCTTCTTTCCAAATAACGAATATGGCCAAGACACTGGTGGCACAGGAATTTTTTAGCAGTTTATTTAATAACGCGAGTCGGGCAGGTCAAAATTCGTCCCCCCTGCTTCATACACGTTCTTTTGCCACTCCAGCCTGTGAAACTCATCATACGGCCGGTCGCGGAAACGCTAATCTACAAGGCTTTCATTGATTCAGAACATTCATAGACGCTTGTGGCGATACCAAGCACGGCTCGAAACACGTCTAAATCGCATCACTAGTGTCTATTGACAGCACTCTATGATCGCGAAGTGCTCGGGCCGGAGTCCGTGGAGCCGGCGCGTGATGTGCTTGACGGCGGCGTTCGGTGACGTTGCACGAAATGCGTGGCTACGATGACAAAAAAATAGGCACGCACTGTCATAGCTCGGCACACTCACTCATGAGTGCACTTACACTCACTTACACTCATTTAAACGTGGTGAGTGTGAATATGAGTGAGTACTCGGTGAATGTGAGTGGACGTGAGTGTGAACATGAGTGAGAACTCATGAGTGTGAGTGGACGTGAGTGAGAACTCATGAGTGTGAGTGGACGTGAGTGGGAACATGAGTGAGCACTTACGAGTGTGAGTAGCAGTGAGTATGAACGTGAGCGAATACTCATGTGTGAATGGACGTGAGTGTGAGCGTGAGAGAGCACTCATGAGGGTAAGTAGGTGTGAGTGTGAGTGCACGTGAGCACTCATGAGTGCGAGTAGTCATGAGTATGAACGTGTGTGAGTATCCATGAGTGTGAGTGGATATGAGTGTGAACGTGAGAACTCATGAGGGTGAGTAGGAGTGAGTATGAATGTGAGTGAGCACTCATAAGTGTTAGCGTGAACGTGAGTGAGAACTCATGAGTGTGAGTAGCGTGAGTATGAACGTAGTGAGCACTCATGAGTGTGAGTGTGAGTGGACGTGAGTGAGCACTCATGAGGGTGAGTAGGTGTGAGTATGAACGCGAGTGAGCACTCATGAGTGTTAGTAGTTGTGAGTATGAACGTGAGTACTCATGAGAGTGGGTGGACGTGAGTGTGAACGTGCGTGAGCACTCATGAGGGTGAGTATAAACGTGAGTGAGTACTCATGAGTGCAAGTAGTCGTGAGTATGAACGTGTGTGCACTCAGGAGTGCGAGTAAGTATGCCGCACAGAGAAACACGGCGACACACACGCACGCAGTGAGTGGTCGTGCTGAGGAAGTCAGAAGCCCTAATGGTGCTGACGTTGTTATCTAGCGGCCGTCGACTAGACAAGCTATATGAAGCTGCAAAAAAAAAAGTTTTATTGTGATGTGTTACCTCAGTAACAGGCGTTTCGATTTGTAAGAAAACAGGAAGCAGAACTAGCAATCGGAAAATGAGATTTGACTTTTCTTTAAGAGATAACTGTCACTTGTGCAGCGCGTTTCTATCGGCTAGCGTGTCGAATACGCTGCCGGATACGTCAAACATCACGCGGCTGGCATTTTGATTCTGCGCCATTCCGTGTATGCTGTGTTCCCTGGCGCCGCGGTGCACCGGCGCCGCGGCGCCTGTCTCGGCGTGGCGGTGACTGCGGCGACGGCATGTCCTCTCTGTCTCCCGTCTCTCGCAGTGCGCTGCTTGTTTGGTAGTTGTCAAGAATGACAAGGTTTAGAAAAGATGAAAACGAAGACGAGAAAAGGGCGCGCGGCGACGCCATCTTGGAGAGTGGGCGCGCGCAGGGAAGAACACAGGAGACGGGGCGCGGTGTTTGAGGTGCGGACAGCTGCGGAAGCTCTGGCTGGGTTTCGCCCCAGTCTCCCGCCTGAGCGTCGGCCTCGGCGAGCAGCCCACGGAACTACTGCTGACCATGGGCTGCGGTGTATTCCGCCCGAGCATCGGCCTCGGCGAGCAGCGCCCTGGACGACAACTGCAGGGGCCACTTCAACCTGCACGTCGCCACTCAGCACAGACCCAGCGTGTCGGCATCACGCCGGATAGGGTCTCCCTACTGACTGGAGCGCACGCCGTAACCGTAAGCGCGAGAACGAACTAGGCGCAAACAGTAGCGGACGTTGAGCCTGAGACGTTGACTTTCCGTTATCTTTGTTACTCTTACGTGTTCGTCGTATTGTATTTCTTTTCTGTGTGAAGTTTTCGAAAAATGAAGTGGGAGTGTTTGTTGGGGAACATCGGCGTCTGATTCATTTCACACGGCCAGGCAAGCGAACCAGGCACCCTTACCAACATCGTGACAATGGCGAGCCTGCCAGGATCCCTTTAAGTTTGTCACACGCCTCGGTCTGTCTGGAGTCGCGAAATGGATCTAGAACGTTTGATGGTTGCCGGAACTGCCGCGGGATTATCAGCCGAAGCTATAACGGCGCTCTATCATGAGGAGCAGAGAAGACTGCGAGAAGAGCGTGCAGAGGCGCGAGAGGCCGCGAAGGAAGATGAGGAACGAGCTAAAGCCGCTGATGAAAGAGCGAAGGCCGCGGACGAGCGCGCATACAGAAACTTAATGTTAGAGAAGGAGTTGATTGAGAGGGAATTGCAGTTGCGCGCAAGTACAAGTGGGGACGTGCCAGAAAGGCCAGAGATGGGACACCAGCCTACGAAAGTGAGCCCGCGCAAGTTAATTGCACCTTTCGACGAAAGGAGAGATGATCTCGACGCATACATTCAACGGTTCGAGAGAATAGCGATCGGGCAAGGTTGGCAGAGGAGTGACTGGGCGACGGGATTGAGCATGTGTCTTGCGGGAGAGGCGTTGACTGTGTTTAGCCGAATGCCAGCAGCGGATGCGCTGGATTACGACAAGGTGAAGAAGGCTCTTCTCCAGCGCTTCAGGTTAACGGCAGAGGGTTTCCGAGAGAAATTCCGGAACTCTAAACCGCAAGAGAATGAGACAGGCCAGCAGTTCGCTGCTAGAATCTCAAATTACTTTGATCGATGGCTGGAGATGGCTAGCATAGAGAGAACGTTCGAGGGCCTGAGGGACAGCATCATTGCCGAACAGTTCCTCGCGTCGTGTCACAAGGGAGTGGCCGTATTCCTGAAAGAGCGCAACTTGAGGAAGGTGGCTGAGCTGTCTGAATACGCCAACCAGTACTTAGAAGCTCAAGGGCAAAGTAACTTAGGTAAAGGAAAAGATGAGAAAGGTATAGAGGACAAAGAGCGAACTAAGAGTGTAACCAAATGCTTCCTCTGTGACAGGACAGGGCATAGAGCTGCAGATTGTGCTCTAGGTCGCACGCACAGCTCATCGGTGAAATGCGACAGGTGCGGACGGCGTGGACATGTCACAGACAGCTGTAGAGCATGGCCCGAAAGTAAGACGGCTTGCGTCGTTGCAGAAGGAAGCCAAGGTCTTGGGAGCAGTACCGAGGAGGCTGAATCGAATGGGGACGAGGCATGTGCCGTCACCACGTCTTTACGGTCGGAAGACATAGAAGCTCCTATGCCAGTGGTTGAGGGAGTGTTACAGGGGCGAAAAGTGTCTGTACTCCGCGACACAGGGTCGAACATTGTGCTTGTAAGGCAATCGATGATCGCAGAGGAAGATTTCACGGGTAACGATACGCCGGTCCGACTAGCTGATGGAACGGTACGAAGACTGCCGGTTGCTTGAGTACTGATTCTGACGCCGTATTACTGCGGACGGGTTGAAGCCCGATGTGTCAGAGATCCTGTTTACGACGTCATCCTCGGGAATGTGTCAGGGGCCAGAAGAGTGAATGATCCGGATCCCCTCTGGAGTTTGCCCACTACAACATGCGCCGATGGGTCAGAGTTACAGCCCCCTAAGGTCGTGGATAAACGTCACGAGAGAAGGGTCGATCGGCCTACCAGGGAAGATTTAACATACGCAGTGGTGAAAGCTACGAGGAACAAGGAAGAAAAAGGTGTAACCCAGCAGGATGAGACAGCGACAGTATTGGGCATAACGGCAGCAGAAGTGAAAAAGAGGCAGGAAGCGGACAGTACGCTGCGACGATGTTTTGAGAAACAGGGCACGTGGGTGCAGGATAACAAGAGCCGGGCAACGCATAGGTTTGAGAAGGTCGGAGGACTGCTATACCGAACACGCGAATTCCACGATGGAGGCGTTAAGAGACAGCTAGCTGTTCCGTGGAGCTTGCGAAGGAGAGTCCTCAATCGTGCACATGCTGCGTCGGAGGGCCATCAAGGAGTGAGGAAAATGATGGGCGCCGTTTCAGAAGAGTACTGGTGGCCGTACATGCCAAGTGACGTCAAGCGTTTTTTGAAGGCTTGTGGAAGGTGTCAGCGAAGCGCGCTGAAAGAACAAGAATGCAGTTATGGAGTAGTCTAGATAGGAGCGACGTTGGGGCAGATTTTCAATAGAGTGATGTAGGCAACCTGGTAGTAACACTTAAGGATTGGTGATTCTTAGGTGTTTTTTTTTTTTTCTTTGACACTGACGTGTGACGGTTACTCACCGAGACCGTGATGTGCGCGTTGATGTACGTTGATGTACATGAGTGCAGTGAAGTGATGTACCGTGACGTGAAGTGCTGCGCTGAGAAGTGAAGTGCGGTGCAGTGAAGTGTGGCCCGGTGCAGTGACGAGTGGTGCAGTGCGGTGAACTGTGGTGCATTGCAGTGAAGTGTTCTGCGGTCCGGTGTCGTGTCTGGTGGCAGTGGTGAAGAAAGTTTTCGTGAAGCGAAAACTCGAAAATTGGGGGGGCCATTGTCAAGAATGACAAGGTTTAGAAAAGAAGACGAAAACGAAGACGAGAAAAGGGCGCGCGGCGACGCCATCTTGGAGGGCGGGCGCGCGCAGGGAAGAACACAGGAGACGGGACGCGGTGTTTGAGGTGCGGACAGCTGCGGAAGCTCTGGCTAGGTTTCGCCCCAGTCTCCCGCCTGAGCGTCGGCCTCGGCGAGCAGCTCACGGAACGACTGCTGACCCTGGGCTGCGGTGTATTCCGCCCGAGCATCGGCCTCGGCGAGCAGCGCCCTGGACGACAACTGCAGGGTCCACTTCAACCTGCACGTCGCCACTCAGCACAGACCCAGCGTGTCGGCATCACGCCGGAGAGGATCTCCCTACTGACTGGAGGGCACGCCGTAACCGTAAGCGCGAGAACGAACTAGGCGCAAACAGTAGCGGACGTTGAGCCTGAGACGTTGACTTTCCGTTATCTTTGTTACTCTTGCGTGTTCGTCGTATTGTATTTCTTTTCTGTGTGAAGTTTTCGAAGAATGAAGTGGGAGTGTTTGTTGGGGAACATCGGCGTCTGATTTATTTCACACGGCCAGGCAAGCGAACCAGGCACCCTTACCAACATCGTGACAGTAGTATAGCGTTCGAGAAAGAGTTTTAGCAAGTCAGGGAAATACGGAACGCATATACGGTGCGGGACTACGGTGCCGCTCCTCCTCTCTCCTTCGTTGTGATTTCGCCACTCCTAAAGCGCACCCCTAAGTAAAGGCACCCCTTCATGACGAAGGCCTTTTCGGAATTTACTGTGGGTTGTCCCACATTATTGTTGCCTGTCAGCCTACGCATCGTTTACGATGCACCTGTCGATCAGGGGAGGCACTTTAATAAAGTACTTTGTTGGGCGCGTTAGTTCATTCTAGAATAGATTTGAGCGCAAAAGGATGAGACACGAGAAGAGAAGATGAGTACACGAGCACTCATGTAGTCGCCTTCTCTTCTCGTGTCTGAGTAGATATGAGTAAGAGCGTAAGTGGTAAGAGTGCGTCGAGGTGTGAGTGTGAACGTGGGCGAGTAGGTATATGAGTGAGTTCGCGTGAGTGTGAACGCGGGTAACTATTAATGAGTGCGAGTGGGTGCGACAAAACGTGAGAGAACCCTTATGAGTGTGATTGGGTGTGAGCATGAACTGGAATGAGTACCCATGGGTATGAGTAGGCTAGAGTGAACCTGAGTGAGTACTTATGAGCGTCAGTGAGCGTGAGTATGAACGCAAGTGAGTAGCAATGGGCGTGAGGTATGAACGTGAGTTAGTGCCTATGAGTTTAAGTAGGCATTAGTATGAAATTGAGTGAGCATCAGTGGGGGGTGAGTGGGCGTGAGTATGAATGTGAGTGAGTGCCTATGATTGGGAGTAGGTGTGTGTGCGATCATGAGCAGCTACCAATGGCTTTGGCACGAGTATGAACATGAGTGAGTACGTATGAGTGCAAGCACACATGTGTGAACCTGAGTCACGATTAAAAAAAGCGAGAAAAAAAAACAACACACAAGCACAAAGGAGACAGGATGGCGCGTTTGAATGTGAACGTGAGTGAGTGCCTACGAGTGTGAGTACACGTGAGTATGAACGCGAGTTAGTAGCAATGGGCGTGAGGTGTGAGTGCGAACATGAGTGAGCGCCTATGAGTGAGAGTTGGCGTGAGTACGAGCATGAGTGCCTATGAGTGTGAGTACACGTGAGTATGAACGTGAGTGCCTACGACTGTGAGCAGGCGTGAGTATGAACGTGAGTGCTTATGAGTGTGAGGTGTGAGTGCGAAAGTGAGTGCCTGTAAGAGTGAGTAGTTGTGAGTATGAGACTCCTGCCTATGAGTGTGAGTAGGCGTGAGTATTAAAATGAGCGAGTGCCTACGAGTGTGAGTGTACGCGAGTATGAACGTGAGTGGGGCCCTATTTGTGAGCAGGCGTGAGTATGAATGTGAGTGAGTGCTTATGAGTGCGAGTATTCGTGAGTGTGAACGTGAGTGAGTGCCTATGAGTGTGAGTGGACGTGAGTGTGAACGTGAGTGATTGCCTACAAGTGTGAGTAGTCGTGAGTGTGAACCTGAGTGAGTACTCATGAGTGTGAGTAGGCGTGAGTATGAACGTGAGTGAGTGCTTATGTGTGTGAGTAGGCGTGAGTATGAACGTGAGTGAGTGCCTCTGAGTGTTAGTAGGGGTGAGTATGAACGTGAGTAAGCGCTTATCAGTGTGAGTAGGCAGGGGCTCCAGAAGTATATCTGATGTGAGGGGGCGACGACGTCTGTGGGCCGATGTCGCATCGTCTATATATATATATATATATATATATATATATATATATATATATATATATATATATATATATATATATATATATATATATATATACTGGCAGACTTGATGCCTTCAGGTGGTATGCGAGGAATTATTAGTCAGCTGCCCGCTCGTAATAAGATCACGTACTACGTGACGCCTACAGGCAAAAAAGAGTGTTCCACACTCGCCGTAACGGCAACAGGCGGCGCTGACTGACGCTCCCACGTTTAAGTACACATATATACCCTATAAAGTGGACGGAGGGATGACCGCCAGCGTAGCTCAGTGGTAGAGCATCGGACGCGTTATTCGAAGGTCGCAGGTTCGGATCCTGCCGGTGGCAAGTTATCTTTTCGTCCACTTTCCTTTCTTCCATTTACATTACAATTACTTCTAATAGCTTCCCCTATACTTTCCTTGGCATCTTTGTCTGTTAGTTCTCATTAATACTGTGTTTAGCAAAGCAAACGAGCCCTTAAGTTTACAATTCTTTCCTTCATATATATATATATATATATATATATATATATATATATATATATATTTATATATATATACACATATATATATATATATATATATATATATATATATATATTTATATATATACACATATATATATATATATAGACACGGCGGTGAAAGAAGCGCACTGGCTCCGTAGTAAAACAGAAGCGAGAAAGTACGACGTACGTCGAAACACCTTTATTATTCACAAACGTTTCGGCTGGTGGGCCAGCCTTCGTCAGTGTGACCTGAAGACGGCTGGCCCACCAGCCGAAACGTTTGTGAATAATAAAGGTGTTTCGACGTACGTCGTACTTTCTCGCTTCTGTATATATATATATATATATACGGAAGCGAGAAAGTACATCGTACGACGTATATATATATAGTGTGTGCGCGCGCGCTCAACAAGGAAAGAGAAAAGGGTGCTTTGTGGGGAAATTTATCACGAACGAGGACGAGGATTAACCATATGACGCGACTGCCTGGTGAAACAGTTTTCTGAAGTTTTTCTCAGCTGCCGGTGGAATAGACACTTCCTATCTAGTTCACTGACAGCACCGTCGGCCTTTTTTTCTTGTGTTTTGTGCCTCACCCGGAGTCTATATCGACCACATGACGCTGATGCCATCTCATGTAAAACATAAAACGCGACATCTTGAGCTGTATTAGCAGAAAAGGAAATATCGTTGTGGCTTACCGCGCAATTCAAGCTGACAGTGAAGTCGATGTTTTTTTGTCCGCCTTCTCTTCCGAGGTAGTGGGTAAAACTTGAGGGTATAAATGTTTTCAAGTGTAACTTTCCTGCTTCGACGTCTGATGTGCACAGCCAGTTAATGACCTTAATGTGACTCTAACAAGAAACAGAGTTCAGCTGAAATGAACAGGGGCATTGGAAAATGCGTGCAGTTTGGTTGGGTGTGAAAAGATGACTTATTAGGGGAAATATTTGTAATCAAAGAACGAATACCTCTTACTCAATTTCTCTCGCCCCAGACTAGATGCTGAAGCGATGTCGTCGCGAATCTCATTGCTTTCAGCGAGTTAGAAGGCGCCACGATGCATCACCACATGTGCAAAAGGCCGCTGCATAGCCGCGGATTTCATGAGCGCCGCGATGGATGCGGTTGCAGATTTTAAACCTCGCAGCGAAGATCTCGCCATGGAAGCAGGATTGCATTTCAGTGAGTCTGAAATGATCCCCCATGCTCTTGCAGCAGCTCTTTCTGCGTATGTCTGGCAGCAACCGACGGAAAGGGAAGCCTCGTTTTAGTCGACGGCATGAGAGGCGTCCACTTGCTGAATACTGTTTATGTACACGCGTATTACAGTTCTACTATACCTGTATCTTTTTAGTGTTATTGTGCGCGAGGCCCACCACTGGAGACACGGGCGCTGCAATCGTTGTGACGTGCTAAGTTGGATCACGTGATGCCACCTTGCTTCACGGCACCTTACTCTAGCGAAGGGAAGCCGGCGGCCCGAGCGGCTTTTTTTTAGTTTCCCACTTCAATCAGCTTCGTTTCACAACCAGTTCATGCGCACTGGCATCTAGACGTAACAAGCTTGGAAAGCGTGACGAATGTTTTCGGTGGCATGGTGCTCTGGTGCTGTGTGCACAATTAGTGCACCACGCATGCAAGAGATCAGGGTGTGATTTCATATTTACGGTTTTAACTCGAGCATAACGAATATTACGATGCATGGCTCATAAAGCCTAGAAACGGCAATAAACCGAAGTCCGGGGCACGTGTGTGCACCAAGCACATCCGAGAAGGCGACTTTTGTCTGCAGACTAGGAGCGCGAATGTTAATTTAGTGAGCAACAGTGAGCTCGCACGCGGCACTTTCCCTTTCCAGTGACGACGCCCACACGTCGAAGTCTTTTTCAAAATTACTTCGGGAGTGTCATATAGTCTTCCCCCTTCTTACGCACGCTGATCGGGGAACATGTCGCTGAGGAAGGATCGATACACTGTGAAGAAGTGAGATGGCTGGAACACACTTTGATAGAAAAAAGCAGTTTGTGGACGAGTTGCTGCTCTGAAAAAAAAAAAAAAGAAAGAAAACAGAAAAGAAATTAAAAAAAGAAACCCTGCAGGACAGCCTGTAATAATTATTTCAATCGTCAATTCATCTCGGCGTCTGCCTGCGAAAGCTCGCCGTGTGCTTGGAGGCTGACATGCCTGAAGAGTTGATAAAAAGCTTGTCGATCGCAACCCTCCAGCAACAAAACCGTGTGCCACGCTTTCCGTTTCCGATTTTCAGTACGGTTATTATGTGTCGAAGAATTAAGGTAGTCTGGGCCGAACAGGAAGAAACCGAACATTTGAAGTGATAAGTTCAATGGCGAAGATAGGAGGTTGGGGGGTTCATTCCCCACCGCCTTGAAATTATTACATTTTGCTTTGTGGTGATATACATGCGCCGATTTAGGACTACTGGTTTCGCTGGAAATTTTTAATTGGATACGCGCACTCAAACACAAGCAAGGACATAAATAAAGGGGGGGTCAGAACTCTCTAAAAAAAGCTTATGGCTACGCCCCGGGCAGGTTCATGGTTAAAATCGAGCTTATGTGGGTGAGGCTTACACCCTTTATTATCTCATTTTATCTCATTTCTTTTCATGGGCTTGGATAGCAACAAAGAAAGAGGATGAGAACTAGAGGCATTGTAAAGTCGTGGGGCTGAGACGCGCTTGTGCAAGAGCTGCAGAATAGAGCGCCAGCCTTTACCTCCTTGAGAAGCACTTCACGAGGGTATATACATTGAACCAGGCGAAAACAGGCAGTACTGCTTACGCAGACGAAGCACTGACTAATAGTGTCAGAATTCACAGACTTCCAGAGAATTTTGTCTCGTTTGTTGAAGGAAGGGAGTTAACTAGTCAAAGGAGTCTGTAGCTTCCCGGGTGGTACCGGGGAAAAGGAAAGTGAGGGGGGGGGGTGTTGGAACTGTAGTGTGGGGGCATGCCCCCACTGGTTTTAAACCCTGTGGGGGCGACGGCCCCCCCCTGCCCCCCCCCGGTTCCGGAGCCCCTGTGAGTAGGCATGAGTATGAACGTGAGTGAGTACTGATGAGTGTGAGTAGGCGTGAGTATGAACGTGAGTGAGTACTTGTGAGTGTGAGTGGACGTGAGTATGAACGTGAGTGAGCACTCATGAGGGTGAGTAGGCGTGAGTATGAACATGAGTGAGTGCGAAGGCTGAAAATATTGTGGTGAGTGAGTTTGAGTGAGTAGTTCCTTAAAGTGCCGACCTATGCGCACTGTGCTTGGGATCGCCTTTTCGAGTGCCGACGCGCGAAATTGCTAGCCGCTGTTTTGAGCAATCCTTGGCCATGGGGTCTGGCGAGCTTGACTGTGGGGTCCGCTGCCAATGCGTAAAATGCACATTCGCGGTTCCGAGGAGCCGGCGAGCGATTTGCTTCGTTGCTTGCGAAGTAGCACGTTGCCACGGGTGCGCTAGCACGGTTGTTCTTGCCCACAAAGTTTGAGGTTCATCTCGCCGTCAGCGGAGCTAGGCCTAGTGATGACTCCGAGCATCGGACGCACGGTCTACGAGTCCGGCGCACCATTGTAATCTGGTCAAGCATCCGCTTGCAGCTCCTAACTGAAGCGTAATTAATTATATTCTAAGTGATCGCCGAGCCATGAACACATCACCAAGTAGCGCGAATTTCGACAGCCGTATCCTCGCAACGCGCAAGCAGCAGACGATGATCTCCCGGAGCGAGCATTGGACCAATGGCAAGGCGAGCTGAGGCAACATGGCGGATGCGGCCAATCGGAGGCCTCGTAACGTCCCTCAAGTATTTGCTTTTTACGCGGTTCCTTCTGAATGGAGGAGCCAGCTGAAGCGGGGAATTTGAACACGGAGAAATGCTCTTTCCGACGAGCCCAAGTCGACGGCTCCTGGCCGCGCCATCGCGAAGCCATAATTTTTTGAAAGTCACAGTTTTTTTCGCGATTTCCAGAGTAATTTCCGCCACCTAGGAGGGCGCAAGAAATTTTTCGAAGCACTTCGGCATGGTTTTCAGAGCAGATATTTTGGAATCAGATAGAAAAATGGTTCCAGAAACTGAAAATTTGATTTTCGAAAAATCGATTTTTTGGCCATTTTTCGCTATACGAAGGCCACGTCCCCCCTTAAACAGCCCACACATAGGCGTGCACACGAAGAAGGGGGGGGGGGGGGGCAGGGGGGGGACGAGAGGGGAAGGGGGGCGCAAGGACAGCTCCATACATTGACATGATAGAGAGAGGGGGGGGGCACTGCGACAAACCTTCGCCCCCCCTGAAGGGAGGCAAAGGGGAACCCTGCACATGCCTATGAGCCCACACACTCAAACTCTCCAGTTACTACTGCACTCAAGGGAAACAGAGCAGTTTCCCAGTGACCTCATGCATAGTATTATGTGAATGCTTAGCGATGCAAACTGAAACATATTCAAGTGTTCGACAGCACTCAACTGCAATACGGTCGGCTTGAAGAAGCCAGAGGGCAGAGAATAGCTCACATGTCTTTTGTGCCCATTGCAATATGTTTCCTCCTGGTCCAATGATGCGGTCATCTATAAAAACAGAAAGTCATTTGTAATAGCAACACCCAAAACAGAGGCCTGTGTAGAAGACAAATTTTAATACATACATTTACTGATGCAAACTGTGCCCTCGCATAATTTCTGTACAACGCAGATATCACCTCGATTTTTGCAAACAACTTCCGACAGACTGCGCGCAGATGGCCTCTCGGGAGGACCCCCCAAGCCGAATGAGACAGACTGACCAGATACGACGACATCGCAAAGATGCAGTATCAACAAGCCAGAAGAACGTTCCCACTACCACACTGAGACCTAATTGGGCCACAGCAGAGGCCCTACGCCAACTACAAAGAAATGCCTTCCCAAACTCATTTCACCACAAATGGACATTTCCTGAAGTACACAAAGAAGGCAGAGGTAAGATATGCAAAACAGGAAACACCTACGCTCAAACGCATGCTATGGGAATGTAATGTGCAATGCAGTAACGAGTTAAACTCCGAGACCCTACAGCTGAGGAGGGCCATAGCTCGTGCAGCTACGACCTTGGCGACCAACTGTGGGACGTCCAGCAGGACCGCGAGGCGGTGCCGAGACAAGATCTCGACGTCCCATCATGGGAGACCCGAGCCCAGGTCGCCAAAAACCCTGCAGGACAACGCAATAAAGTTACAACCAACCAAGGCGTCCTTACTGAGCTTGAGGGACATAAGTGTGCTAGCTGGGTCAACTGATAGCAACTCTTTGTGGAATGCGCAGTTTCGGCAAAGACCCTTCATCAAAACTTATGGATAGTGTGAACGCACACAGTCTGCTAGGACCTGGTTGTCGTCCACATCCATTGTACGCAAACAGAGCAAGCGCAAGCATGCACACTCCTACAGGATGTTGATTCGAGTACATTGACAATCTACTGTCCTGGGTTAATGATAACGATTACAGAATCGTTCTGGGTGGTGATATAAACATTAACATGTTGCATGACAGCCCACTTCGCAGACGCACACTAAGGGTGTTTGAATCAAATGCATGCACTAATACAATTTCCACACCCACTCGTATTCAAGGTAGCAAGATGGCAAGTTGGGCCAGTTGGTTTACGTTCATATTTGATGACTTTGTCGAAGCGCACCGAGACACACACAAGTAGTAGCAGACAGGACAGCGCTTACACTCACAACTGATGTTTTATTAAACAGAAAACGTATAAATAAGCAGATACATGATTCTTTGCGCATGTGCAACAGAGGTGCGCTTCGACAAAGTCATCAAATATTCAAGGTAACTGCGAAAGTTTACTCGACATTTTCGTCACAAATATTGATGCACAAAACGTTGAATCGGGTGTCATCACGGCTCAGGTCAGCGACCACTTGCCCATATTTCTTATTGTGAATTCATCTGTGTTGCCCTCGCATCCTTCCGTAGATCAGCACTACACATTTCAAGATATTAACCCATTCACACTTGATAAATTCCGCGACGAAATCTCGCGGATAAGCTGGCGAGACGTTTACGATGAAAGCGACTGCGACAAAGCATACGAGTTGTTTTTATCCGCCTTTAAAAGCGCTTATGCAAAATCATTTAAGCGTAAAACAAAAAAAAGCGAGAAAAGCAAGAAAACCATGGATTAATGACAGTGCTTTGAAATTGATAAAGCAAAAAGATGCCCTTTTCAAACAGTTCTTATGTTCAAGAGACGCAGCAGACTTAGCCGCGTTTAAAAAACTCCGGAATAAAGTAAATGGGTTTCTAAGGGCAGCAAAGACACAGTACTTCGAGAAGTTGTTCCCTGCCGAAACGATAATGCGAACCCATGTAACATGGAAAAAGCTAAATAGTTTACTGCATGGAAACCAAAAGGCAGATGATCTAGAGGAATTAACAGTAAACAGTGAGCTCATATCAGGCGTGGCATTAGCTGACGCTTTTAACAACTATTTTGTATCACTTGTAAATAGTTCCTATGATCCCCAATGCATAGAATATTTAAAACCGAAAATCGTTCAAAGTGCATTCCTAAACCCAACCGATACTCAAGAGATACAAAGCATGTTTCGCAGTATTCGAAATAGTAAAAGTTGCGATATCGATGATCTGCAGATTCGCCCAGCAAAGCATGTACTAGATCTAATCAGTCCTGTCTTAGAGCACGTGTACAATCTTTCGCTGGCGAACGGCATATTTCCAAGGCGCATGCAAATCGCGAAAGTAACAGCACTTTTCAAATCTGGCGACCGAAACACGTTCTTCGAACTATAGGCCAATATCAATCCTGCCTATTTTTTCTAAATGTCTCGAAAAGCTGATAAATGTAAGAATAACCTCATTTTGTAACAAGCACAATCTGCTTACAGATTTTCAATTTGGATTTAGAAAAGGCCGCTCAACTGAGCTAGCATTATTGACTCAAAAAGAAATAATTCTGCGAGGCTTTGAAGAAAATTTGGTTACCCTTGGCATATTCATTGATTTTTCAAAGGCCTTCGACACCATCAATCACAACACTTTACTAACAAAACTTGAGATTTACGGCTTTAGGGGAACATTTCTGAATTTAATTAGAAGTTATCTGCAGTATAGGTACCAAACTGTGGTTATAGGCAATCACTATTCAAAAAATTTACCGATACGTGCTGGGGTTCCCCAAGGAAGCATACTTGGACCACTATTGTTTAACATTTATATAAATGATTTAACGAATATCAACACTACGGCGCGATTTGTTATCTATGCGGACGACACCAGTTTATTTATGACTTCCAGAAACGTTGCAGAACTAATCAGCACTGCCAATGATATTCTAGAACAAATAAACAAGTGGAGTTTACTAAACTCACTAACTATTAATGCTACCAAAACAAAAGGCGTGCTTTTTCAACCAAAGAACAAAAAAACAAGTGGTCCATGGATGTCTTCAAATAGGAACTTCCGCGATAGAAGTAGTACCTTCGGTCAAAAGTTTAGGCGTCATTTTTCAGGAAAACATGTTATGGAATGAACATGTCAACATTATTGCCAATAAGCTTGCTTGAGTTACAGGTATACTAGCAAGATTACGCCTCTTGTTGCCATTAAAAGTGAAGCTCTTACTTTATAATTCTCTTTTTTTATCCCATATCAACTATTGTCATCTCGTATGGGGCAACACAACTGGCTCTAACATCAACATTTTATTCCTGTTGCAAAAGAAAGCCGTTCGAATGATTTCAAATGCTCCATTCGATGCACACACTGATCCTATTTTTGACCAGTTAGATATCATGCCAATAAAGACAGTGTACAATACAATTTTGCAAAAACGTTTTTTAATGGAAAGAAAAAATAGCATGAGTTTTCTAGAGCATCTGTCAAGACTCACATTAAATTCAAGCACGTTCAGTACACGTCACAAAGAAACCTGGTATGTTCCACATTTTAGAACAAATTATGGAAAACAAATGCTACATCATGCCTTACCATCTTTACTTAACTCTCTTCATTAATTGCCATATTTCCTCTCTCGAAGGATGTGGATGTGCCGATCATACATCTTATTCATAATTGTGTTTGCAATGAACATGCATTTATATTAAAAGTAAACGTCGACGCGTTTTGTGAACTTTTGTACATTCGTTAGCGAATATTTAGTATGCTTGTATGTTTATTATGTATATTCTTTGTATATTCTTATAATGAAAGTGTTTAAGCGTCGCGTTTCAAACTTTATATATGAATTAGTTCGACGTTTCAGATACTAGTGTTTTTTAAATTATCTCTATTTTACTGTTTTTCTTTTTCCTGAGGGCTGCAGAAACACATTTTTTTTTGAGTAATTAATGTTTAGCCATGTCTTTTGTGCACAGTTTTTTTCCCTCTGTACATGAATCTGTTTATGCATTGTACTTTTGATTTCGCCCGTGTACTGTTTGTTGCCAAAAAAGGGATACAGACCTCGTCAAGCCGTAATGTGGCTTTTTGTCTGTGTTCCTGTTATCTGTACCATGTATAGATGCGAAAAATAAAGTTCAAGTTCAAGTTCAAATGCGTAGCCACAGGCAAGCACTGAACAAGGACGAAGGAGAGGAGGGCCCGACAGCGCTACGTGCTAGACCCGAGCGCAGGTGCACTAGTGATTGTGCGCATGATGTCAGTGCCACCACGAGAACAGAGAGAGCAGCACATACAATGCAGTGAGCTATGTTACCCTTGCTCTCACCCGAGATGTGCACCACTGTAGTGCACGTACTAACACCTCAAACCTCGTCTCCCTAGCTCTATTTGCAACCAAGCAATAGGCATTTTACGGTCTAATGAGACCCTCCTAATCAAGTAGAACACATGATAAGTATACTCTTTCCTAGCCCAACACATGGGTACTACGCACACAAGAAAATCACTTTCCTACGTTCACTTACAGCGGACCTCTGGGCACCTTTCCCGGCTTTGATAGTGTAAGTGACCCTTCTGATTGGGTTTTAATTAAGTATCCATGTGGTTAGCTGAACATTTGCTTCTCTCAAGTAAATCCTTACTATCGTGTACAGCCATTAACTTGAACCATTACTATGGTTTTATAATGTTCTTTTCCATTACTGAGACTTTTGTTTCGCCTTCTTTGGAGTTGCAAGAGGTCAACCTCACGTCGCTAGCAACTAATAACTATAACCTTTACTCGTACATGTTGCGAGCTCTGCAATGTTTCTCAATGCACATGAAAGGCAGGCTCAGGAGGGTAGTATGGTCATGACAGGAAAGTCAAGGCAGACACTTCTTACTGACTGCAAACCCAACAATTAGATACCCTGACCAGCATTCGAGAAACGCAGGCAACAGGAGAACTTCGTATTTTATATGCGGTCACATTGCGGACTGGGAAGTCGCAAAATGGACACGATGCACCACAGTGGCCATGTTGGTTCCCGAGAGCGATCACAGATGGGGTAAACGTAATCCTGACACGAAGCCTCTGCAACGTAACCTCCTCTCGGTGGGTTATAAACCACATGGAGGTACAAGAGCTCGTGTGGTATGTCGGAGGCTTTCTTTTTCCTGAAGCATCTGTCTGTGAACATCTTCAGTAAAATGCACAAGCGGTTGTGCCAGGCCTTGCCAAACCAGTTTTGACAACATCTGGCAAGGCGACCCGAGGCACCTACTGAACCCGTATCTGTACAGTTGTGGAGGCAGCACGATGGTGAATGCTATGCGATAGTGATGTAGACCGGTACACTCTTCATATATTGTGGATAGCTAATGTAGAGTTAGTGCGAATGATAAGCTGAAATTATCTAGCAGATTGAAGACACAGAAGCAGTGCGGCAAATCCGTCACGTATAACGGCAAGCTCAGCAGGATGTGCCGGTGTTGCAGGATCGGCAACACACTGCCAAGCGCACTACTTTTTATATCTTTATGTAACCAGTCTATTGCACATATGGCAACTGCCTTGCATGAACTGTGTACGAGTGTCTGGGCATCTTCCAGATTATTTTAGAACCTTCTGATATGACTGGGCGTTGCACACGAATAGAGTTCATTCTGGAACCTGGCCACCAACGATAACGCTGCAATCTTCGATGCCACAGGTATAAAAAGCCGTCGCGCTTTACTGCTGATCAGATTACCAACGGCCCGCACTCTGTTAGCCACTATCGGTGTACAGTGTGTATTGCCTGTACTTTAGCTTTTCATTTCCTGGGCACAATTTCATCCGAATAAAAAGTTTCGTCTTGAACACGCCGACTGCAGCCTTCGCCAATGTCATAATTACGTGACATCTTCTGGAGGTGCTGCTTTGTTGCTGGACGCCCCCGCATAGCGTCAACCCAAGCTGCAAAAAAAGAGATGCTAAAAACAACCTGAATCGTCAAACTAGTCGCAGCCAGAAGAGACTACATCCAGAGTACAGGCTCTTTCCCGAATACACTGGGCAGCCCAAGACAGTCACATCAACTGCACAGAAGATGGCAGCCATCTACAACGGTTGTCATGCCCTGAGGGCCGCCGACTTTCCGGGGATCACCATGTGAGGATCCAGAAAGCTGGCTGGAGTTGTATGACTAGGTCGCCACGTTCAACAACTGGGACTGTGAGCCCTTGAAGATGGCACAAGAACCTGGTTCTAGAACCGAGAGCCCATGCTAAAAGCCTGGGATCTCTTCTGCACTGCATTCCTTACAACATTTACGAATGTCATCTGCAAAGATAAGGCCAAAACACTGTTGGAGACCTGTCTCCCGAACGAGAATGTACACAGAAGAAACGACTCGCCTATTTCGACACGCCGACTTCGCCATGTCCGAGGGAAAAAACTTCACTTCCTGATGCGGGGAGTGAAGGAAGAACTTTTGCCAAACTTGTGCACAACCTGCCTAAGACGGTCACAAATATTCTTTCGGAGGCCACGACAATCGAAAAGGCGCTTGAAGTGCGTACCAGGCAGTACAACCGCCGCATTCCCACGACAACTTAAGGGGAGGTTTAGGCACTGTGATCCAATGACCTGTGCAAGACGATCAGAGCGATCGTGCAGTAGGAGCTGTGGAAATTATTGCCATTCTCGCAGCTTGAAGATGCCAGGAAATCTGACACGAAGCCTCTGCAACGTAACCTCCTCTCGGTGGGTTATAAACCACATGAAGGTACAAGAGCTCGTGTGGTATGTCGGAGGCTTTCTTTTTCCTGAAGCTGGGGGCCCCTCAACCAGTGCAGCTGGAGGCACAAGTGATTAGTTACGACGCCGCAGCCCAATGCAACGCTCCTTCATGCTCGCGTCAGGCGCAGTGTTGCCAACCGTACGGTAATTACCCTACTTGTAGGCTAATTTCGGAATTTTTCGGCCTGCGTAGGGTAGTAGGGCGGTAATGCGATTTTCTTAGAAGACATAGGGTAATTTCCACATTTTCCTCGTCATCGATCAGGTAAAAATGTAGACGATCCCGCAAGTTATTTCCGAGAGTTACTGTCTTAAAGAGATCCAAGAATTTTCATTGAATAAAATTGAAACTGTCTTCATTTGCATATCACCAGCATAAGGCAGAGACGAAAGATGATTTGTCATACTACCCTGTGGTACCATAGTTGTTTTTTCTCTTGCATGGATTTTTTTCTTTTTCCATCGCCTCCGATTCGTTCGTTGTGTGGAGGGGCACTTAAATTTTCCGATGACAGTCGGTTCCAGTTATTAAGGCGAAAACCTTAGATGCCTCCTCAAACATGAAAAGTGACCATCATTGTCAACACAAGTGATGCAAAAAATCACCATGATATAGCGATGTCACCTCATGATGTCATCATGACGTCACAGATAGCGAAAATGTGAGACACTATCATGGCATCGTAATGACGTAACTGGGATATCACAATGCGGTGCTAAATGATGACGTCGTCACATGAAATCGTGATTTTGGTCATACCTGGGTGGATCCCGGAGGCACGTCAGGTGCAGAAAGCTTACAATGTCCTGAGGCCTTTGAAAACCACACTAGGTGCACAAATTTTTCGAAGGCGGGTGCATTAATACAATCAGCTGAGAAGAAGAAGAAAAGGGCGCTTTTCGGACATCTTAGGCGAATGCATAAGGGACCATACGAGTTCTTCTGTCTACAAATGAACCGCTGAAAAAACGTCCCTTTTATAACGCGGCGGCGACCTGTGCTTCAGCAAGCTCAATATTTCGTTGGCATGATTATTATTACATTACGGCCTAATTTTGTCCAGCTGAATTAAGGTTCTTATCCCATAAAAAAATTACAGCATATACACGGAGTTAATGATGATGAGTGGGCGAAGCTCCGGAGGTTCTTCGGTAAACCGTGAATCTTCCGTGAAATTCGTCCAGTACATCATCAAAGACGTGACAAACACTGTGTGTATATATACAAAAAATTTATATTTTATTCGTGATCCGTGATTTTCCGTTTTGTTTTCGTTTCTTCGTTGGTCGTGGTCACCGTTTACATAAGCCGTGACTTCCGTTCCCCCCCTTCATTATAACGGCTTTATGGTCGGTGAAATGGAGGGAGAGCGGTTCCTGGATGGGTCGTAGTCGAAAGTTTACGAAGACGAGATCGATGCAGGTTCCTCGGATCGTCGTTGGTTGCATGTGGTCAAACGATATGCATGTGAGACCCTATCGTGATGCCATGTGTTGTATGGCATCACGATCGTCATCGTCATCATCGTCATCAGCGTCATCGTTATGACGCATAGTGGGTACATTCCATGTGCTGTGCCGTGATGGCAGCGTCATCGTCATCGCACAGGGGTGGCTACGACGACAACGACGCAGGACAACGACGCCGGACTAGCCTTCGCCCCTAAAAACTTTATAAATGCACAGCGCAAATTTCTGCACCTTATCGCAGACTAACCTTAGTTTCCCTGCTTTTTTTTTTTATTTCTGCCTCCACCTCCAATCCCTCAGTCCTTCAGATTGCGGGGCTCCGAGTGGTGCGTCCGTAGCGACGCTGACTGCTGTTGCTTGTTTCACTTCTTCATTGTTAAAGTACAGACGCTGTCCCTCCGCTCCTAGTGATGTCAGGAGAAGAGCTGCTTTTCGCTCTGCTGGCCAGTCGCTGCCTCCGATCGACACAAGGTACGCCTTGAAAAGCTTCAGCCAACGTTTCCACGGCACTGGAGGGGTACCAGGTGCAGATAAGAACGGTGCCGGAGCTGCGACTGACATCACTCCAGAAGAGCCGCGAGTGACGCACACAGGAAACTGCAGTCACGGCGTAAATAAATGCAAAACGTCCCACTCACAAGTTTTCTCTCGTCGCCATTTTGTTGTATCGCGATCATGAACTATGATCGCGTCCCGCCGTCCAACCGAGGCGCACGCACTGCGTTCGACGGGAGCCCTCGAACAGACGACCACATCAGTCCAACGCTGGTGAACAAAGAGCGCGAGACCCTCTGTTCTTTTATTGTTCTTCATTCATCAATTACACAGGGTTGTTGGCCTAATGGCCTGTTTGACAACTATTCGAGTGAGTTACAAACGTTCGGTGGATTACCACCAGATGACCTCACATGACATCATCACAAGGCGCACGACATGGACGACTTCAGGTCGCGCGCGGCGCCGTTGAGAGTTCGAAATGCCGTCGGGGACAACCTCGTAGTCGAGTGTACCGAGACATCGAAGCACCCTATACGGTCCGAAGTATCGTCGCAGAAGTTTTTCGCTAAGTCCGCGGCATCGTATCGGCGTCCACACCCAAACGCGGTCAACGGGCTGGTATTCCACGAACCGTCGTCGAAGATTGTAGCGGCGGCTGTCAGTCGTCTGCTGATTCTTGATCCGCAGGCGGGCGAGCTGTCGTGCTTCTTCGGCGCGCTGTAGGTAGGCGGTCGAGTCGATGTTTTCCTCATCGGTGACGTTCGGTAACATGGCGTCAAGCGTCGTTGCCGGGCTCCGTCCGTAGACCAACTTGTATGGCGTCATCTGCGTCGTTTCTTGCACGGCCGTGTTGTATGCGAAGGTCACGTACGGAAGGATGGCGTCCCATGTCTTGTGTTCGACGTCGACGTACATGGCCAGCATGTCGGCGATGGTCTTATTTAGACGCTCGGTCAGGCCGTTGGTCTGTGGGTGGTACGCGGTGGTCCGGCGGTGACTTGTATGGCTGTATTCCAAGATCGCCTGGGTTAGGTCAGCCGTAAACGCTGTGCCTCTTTCGGTGATGAGAACCTCTGGGGCGCCTTGTCGAAGGACGATGTTCTGAACGAAGAACTTGGCTACCTCGGCGGCACTGCCTTTGGGCAGGGCTTTTGTTTCGGCGTAGCGGGTGAGGTAGTCGTCGGCTACGACGATCCATTTGTTTCCGCAAGTCGACGTTGGGAACGGCCCCAGGAGGTCCATCCCGATCTGCTGGAACGGTCGCCGAGGAGGCTCGATCGGCTGAAGGAAGCCTGCTGGTCTTGTTGGCGGTGTTTTCCGTCGCTGACAGTCCCGGCACGTCCTTGCGTAGCGGGCGACGTCGGCGGCAAGGCGCGGCCAGTAGTACTTCTCCTGTACTCTTGCGATCGTGCGGGAAACACCGAGATGTCCAGCCGTCGGGTCATCGTGTAGGGCCTGGAGGACTTCTGGTCTCATTGCTGACGGGACCACGAGAAGGTGTTTGGCTCGAAGGGGCGAGAAGTTCTTCTTTAGGAGGACTCCGTTTCGCAGGAAGAACGACGCCAGTCCTCTCTTGAATACCTTCGGAATAGTGGCGCTCTTGCCCTCGAGGTATTCGATAAGGCACCTGAGTTCCGGGTCCGTTCGCTGTCGCTCGGCGAAGTCGTCGGCACTTATGGTTCCCAGGAAGCCGTCATCATCCTGGTCGTCCAGCGGCGGTGGGTCAACGGGGGCACGAGACAGGCAGTCGGCGTCAGTGTTTTCTTCCGGACTTGTAAACGACGGTAATGTCGAATTCTTGAAGTCTCAGGCTCCACCGTGCGAGGCGACCAGAAGGGTCTTTCAAGTTAGCTAGCCAACACAAGGCGTGGTGGTCACTCACAACTTTGAAGGGCCTGCCGTAAAGGTAGGGGCAAAACTTTGATGTAGCCCAGATGATGGCAAGGCACTCCTTTTCTGTTGTGGAGTAGTTGGCCTCTGCCTTTGATAGCGACCGGCTAGCATAACTTGGACGGCTGGATTATGTCGTCGAGTAACATTTCGTCGACTTGCTTCTTTACGGCTTCGCGTTCTCGCGTCGAAATTCGATACGGGCTCTGACGAACTGGTCGGGCACTTTCTTCAGTTATGATACGATGTTTGGCGACTGGGGTCTGTCGAATTGTTGACGATGATGAGAAGCAGTCCTTGAATTGCAGGAGCATATTTTTGAGCTGGTCTTGCTTCTGCTTTGGGAGGCTGGGGTTGACGTCGAAATCTGTTTCGGGACCTCGATTCGTCGAAGAATGTTCGGCAGTATCGGAGAGGGCGAAAGCATTGCTGGTGTCCACGAATTTCTCGATGTAGGCGACTGTCGTACCAATGTTGAGGTGCCTATATTCGTGGCTGAAGTTTGTAAGCAGTACCTTTGCTTTGCCGTCGCGCAACTCGGCGATGCCTCTTGCGACGCAAATCTGACGGTTCACAAGCAGGTGCTGATCGCCCTCGACGACGCCTTCAAGGTTAGCGGGTATTTCGGTGCCGACGGAAATGACGACGCTGGAAAGAGGCGGAACGGTGACCTGCTCTTCTATTACATTCAAGGGATGATTCTCCGGCGACGTGTGGGGCGGCAACGCTTTATCTGAAGTCAGTGTTATCGACTCAGACCTCAGGTCGATGACGGCGCCGTGTTGACTTAGGAAGTCCATCCCCAGTATCACATCCCTGGAGCAGTGCTGCAGAATTAGAAAGCTGGCGGGATAAGTCCGGTTATTGATGGTCACTCTTGTGGTACAGACACCAGCCGGCGTTATTAGATGACCCCCACCGGTCCTGATTTCAGGGCCTTGCCAAGCAGTCTTTACTTTCTTCAACTTCGTCGCGAAAGACCCACTGACGACGGAATAGTCGGCTCCAGTGTCGACGAGAGCGGTGACGTTGTGCCCGTCGAATATTACGTCGAGGTCGCTGGTTCATCGTCGTGCGTTGCGGTTGGGTCGCGGCGTCGGATCACGGCTGCGTCGAAATGTTGTCGTGCTTCCATGCTGCGTCGTCAGGTTTTCTTCGGTCCGCGAGGTTTCATCGGTAGGGCTTCGTCTGCTTCGCGTCGTGTTGCACAGGTCTCGTCGCGTTGTCGGCGGCGGCGGCCGCGGAGGATCTTCGGCATTTCGTCGAACAGCAACCGCACCTCCATCGGTTGCTGCCCTTAGTTTCCCGGGTACGGGCTAGGTGACCGGCCCCGATTTGGGCCAGTGTACTGCCGGCGGTGCGGTGACATGTAGCGGCCGGGCGACGGTGAGCGGGAAGGTCGTCGGGGCGTCCACTGAGCTCCTGCGAGGTAGTCGGCGATGTCTTGCGGTCGTTCACCCCGCTGTGGACGAGGCGCATCGACGGCGAAACCGCGTAGGCCCATCTGGCGGTACTGGCAACGGCGGTAGGTGTGGCCAGCTTCTCCGCAGTGGTAGCACAGGGGGCGGTGGTCAGGGGCGCGCCAAACGTCGATCTTCCTCGGAGCGGAACGCTGGCCGGTGGGTGGGCGGTATGGCGTCGGTGGCGGTGGCGGCAAAGTCTGGCGGCGGAACTGCGGTGGTGCGAAGTCTTCACGTGGGCGCGGCGGGGGAGCGTTACGACGAGCTGCGGCAGCGTAGCTCATCGCTTGTGGCTCACGCTGCGCTGGTTCAGCTGCTCCAAGAACTTGCCGGATTTCCTGGCGCACGACGTCGGTGATCGGCTCCACCTCAGGCTGCGAAGTTGGCAAGAATTTGCGCAGCTCCTCCCGAACGATTGCTCTGATGGTGTCGCGCAGGTCGTCGGGATATAGCGCTTGAACTTCCCCGTAGGTCGTCGAGGGAATGCGGCGGTTGTACTGGCTAGTACGCATCTCCAGCGCCTTCTCGATCGTCGTGGCCTCTGAGACAAATTCCGTGACAGTCTTTGGCGGGTTGCGTACAAGGCCGGCAAACAGGTCTTGCCTAACCCCCCGCATCAAGAAGCGAACCTTCTTTTCCTCGGACATGGAGGGGTCAGCGTGGCGGAAGAGCCGGGTCATTTCCTCCGCGAATATAGTGACGCTTTCGTTAGGAAGTTGCACCCGTGTCTCCAGCAAGGTTGCAGCCCTTTCCTTTCTGACGACACTCGTGAACGTTTCCAAAAATGTGCTGCGAAAGATGTCCCAGGTTCGAAGAGTGGACTCGCGATTCTCGAACCAGGTCCCAGCTGCGTCGTCTAGGTAAAAGTATACGTGGCGCAGCTTGTCGTCGGCGTCCCAGTTGTTGAATGTTGAGACCCTTTCGAATGTCTCAAGCCAGGTTTCGGGGTCTTCACTTGGAGATCCGTGAAACGTCGGCGGCTCTCTGGGTGGCTGCATCACGATTGCCGCGGGGGGCACTGCGGTCGTCATCGTGCTCGTTGTCTTCGTCGCCGTGGTCCGGATCTTGTCGGGTAGGGGTCCGTATTCTGGTAGGGAGACCTTGCTGCCTGCGGCTGGCTCGCTGCTCAGCGTCCACGTCGGTGTCTCCTTGGCGGTGTGGGCTTGGCTCACGGTTGGAGGGGGGGCGTTCGGTACATGGACCGGGAAGCACCTCCACCAGATGTCACGTGGTCGTGACGTCGACGAAGGCAGCACTCGGTAGGTTCAAAATGAAACTGTTTATTTGGGCCGAACTTGTGGCCGTAAACGGAAAGTCAGATTACAGCAATACACACTGGCACTGATAGCGGCGAACAGAGCGTCGGTCGTCGATCAACTGTACATCGTTGGAACGCGCCGGCTTTTATAACGCACGCGTCGAACATTCTAGCCTTATCACTAGTCGTCGCGGAAGCTCTGGAATAATCTTGAGTGTTAGCGTCTTGCGTGCAATCTTAACAGAACGATCTACTACAAGCGAGAAGCTTCTGGAACAATAAGGCGCGGTCTGCGCCAAGTACTGCTGATAGTCTTTGTGGGCGGAAACCGAATACAGTGAAAGAAACGCGCGTGGCACTATGTTGGCCCTAGAGCCCTTGGCTTCATCTATGCTAGTGCCCTAGGACACACACGATAGTTACACAGAGCTGCTTTTCTTTCCATCGCTGCTATCCAATACATATTTTCTGCCTCTATGAAGTGTCGCTTAACGCTCTTTGTTACCATTTCGCTTACACTACGAGCCGTACACTTGCTGATGAGACTCCTAGTTCCTTTTTCCAGCTATTCTATCTGCTGTCTTTCATGTTTGCTAGTCTCTCCTCAGAACTAATTTTGAAATCGCTTAAGTTGCTACCGAATTCAGTGCCACTACACATCTGCACGTCGTCTGAACTTTAACATTGCACTTTTTTGGGGCTAAGGGTAAAATGTAGGGTAATAAAAAAAGTTGTGCAGGTGTGGTGAAATGCATCGACGCCATAAAGACGAGGACAACGAAGTGGCGTCGAAACGCGAAAGCACGCGCAATGGAATAAGTGGTGCGCCCATCTTGAGCGTCGCCTCCCTGCACGTGCCCACATGCCACGCGCACAAGAAGAAGAAAAAAGAACGGGCCACATTGACCGATCCGACGGAGCCAGGAGCTGGAGCGAAGAAGACGCATTGGCCTGGTCGGACGTCAACGTTCGGGAGGCCAACACTGTCGGAGGGACCTGGTCGAGCGTCAACGCCCGAGGGACCTCGCAACGACACGTATTCTGCCCCGGCACCCAGCAGACGCAGTACCTGCAACAACCCGCCTGGCCCTTCTCGTCCGGCCGCATCGACGCCGCCGTGGCTGCTTCGTCGGTCCTCAAACGCGTGAGCACGTTGTTTTTCTGAACTGCTTTCTAAAGACGCTTCACGAGTCCATTCTCTTGCTGTGCTTTGTATTCGTGTTGTCTGTGCATTTTTGTGTTATAATATATGTTTGTGTGCCGTGCCAGTTGAGTCTTCTTCCTTGCTGACAAGGGTGGCGATGCGGGCTTGTTGGTTGGTCATACTAGAATGAGTTGAGCCATTGTTGTTAGTAGCGCCAGTGTGTGTATGTCTCCTTCTTTTGTCCGTGTCCTCGTATGCGCTCAACTCATTCTAGTCTTCCTTGCTGCCCTAGCCAGCGTCTCTGACACCACACAGCAAACCTGCTCCCCGAACTTATTGCGTAACAATGGCGTCCGCGACGGAGACTTTCTCCTTGGTTTATTAAACATAAGAAGGTCGGAGCAGTGTAGTCAGAGATTGTAGTCGAGGGCTGCATGGAAGATGGACATAGTCGAGTTAATTGAATCAGGCGAAAAGCTTGGCTTACGAGGCGCGCAACTTAAGGCATGGGCGGAAACGCAAGCAGAAAGAACACGTCAAGAGAGAGCAGAAGTCCATGAATTTCAATGCAAGGCACTTATTGCTGAACGCGAAGAGCTAGAAGCTGCTACATGGAGGCTAGAGCTAGAAAGCGAGGCTTGTTCCGCTGAAATGCGTGTATTAAAGAAAGAGCTCCGAAACTTTCAACACGAACTGCCTACGGACGATGTTCACGCTAGCAGTTTGATGCTAGAAAAGAGTTCCGTGGCTGAAAGCGGACGTCTGGTATAAGGGCGCAGTGTGGAGTGCAAGCATCATGTGGAGCACGCTCCATTAGTACAAGCCGGTGTTGTATCACAGCAGATAAAGAAAGACGAGGACCTCATGTCTACTGAGATGCTCATAAGTGAGCGTGAGCAACCTTCTGGCAGTTCTCCTACTAGATTTGATGTAGCTGAACTAGAGTGCGAACATACAGTGAACTCGACCAGTGTCAACCACATCATTTACCATGCAAGTGACGTGCACAATACATGTGATGAAGATATCACATTTTATAACGATGATTTGTGCCGTTCTCAGATTGAGAGCAATTCTGTCACAAGTTTCCCTAACGCACTAAATAACGTGGCTATGCCAACAAATTGTTCCGAGCAACAAGGGCTTCAGATTAAGCTTGACACTGAGATAGTTCAGAAGCTGAGAAATAATTTTGATAGAGGTGCCGATGGGCCTGTGCAATCGAAAAAGAGAAGCTTAACTCCAAACCAACTAGGTGAGATTCTTCCATCTAGCGACACGGAAAGGCATCATGAAGCACGAGTGAAAACGACGTGCTTGAATGATCATCGTAGTTTAAATGAAGCGAATGATCCTAAGGATATTCCCCAGAAAGGCTACAGAGGCAATATGCTAGTATCGAAAATCTTGCCTGTGGAGAGTAATGCCAACCATAACAGTTGCGTTCAGAGTGCTACGAAAGCAGACATAGCTAACCCAGCGGACACAGTACCTGCGACAACCTGCCTGGCCCTTCTCGTCCGGCCGCATCGACGCCGCCGTGGCTGCTTCGTCGGTCCTCAAACGCGTGAGCAAGTTGTTCTCTGAACTGCTTCCTAAAGATGCTTCGCGAGTCCATTCTCTTGCTGTGCTTTGTATTCGTGTTGTCTGTGCCTTTTTGTGTTATAATCTTTGTTTGTGTGCCGTGCCAGTTGCGTCTTCTTCCTTGCTGCCCTAGCCAGCATCTCTGACACCACATAGTAAGCCTGCTCCCCGAACCTTATTACGTAACAGCAGGGTAAAGTAGGGTAATTTTGACCGTGACGTAGGGTATTTTCCAAAAAGTTGTTGGCAACACTGGTCCGGTGGCCTTTACCGCTGACCTAGCTCTGGCCGCAGACACGCCCTTGCCAGCCCACCGCCTAACACCCACGGGCCAATGGCCTCACCGAGGACCCGAATAAGACCATCGTTGACACGCTGGCTATGTACATCAATGGCAAACAGAGTAAGTGGGATACATATATGTGACCTTCGCATACAACACAGCTGTACACAAAACGACGCAGATGATGCCATACAAGTTGGCCACAACTCTTGACGCTATGCAGCCGAACTTCACTGATGAAAAAAATCTCAACGTTGCAACCTACTTGATGCGCACCAAAGAAGCTCGACCAGCTCACCCACCTGCGTATCAAGAACCAGCAGAGGGTTGGCAGCCACCGTTACAATCTTCGACAATGCAACATGGAATATCAACCCGGAAACATTGTTTGGGATCTGGACACCAATACACCGACGTAGACCCGGCAAAAAATCACAGCATATCCACGAAGTGAATGATGATGAAGGAGCTAGCTTCAGAGGTTAAATCCAGTAAACCGTGAATCCTCTGTACATCTGCCCAATCATCACAGTCATTACCGTCTTCGTTTTCTTCGAAACACACGAGGCGGCTCCAGTCGATCTTGATCTTGAGATATCTGTAAGTGGACAATGTTCCAGATGTTTTAGCCAGGCGTGTACGTGGCGTTTCTTGACGAGCCCCTTCTTGTAACAAGGCTTATTAATGAGCCGGCGCTTGAGGTGAACGTCGAAGGCTGCGTCGTCGGGGGTGTTCCGCGGCAGGCACTGCACGGTGTTGGGCACGTTGATCGGAACGTTGACCACTTGTCCCTTAATGCCGTACTGGCCACCGCCGTGAGTAAAACGCCTGATGCTCATGTTGGGTAGACGAGGAGCGATCCGGCATTCTTCCCCTGGGTTGAGCAAGGGCAGGTGATCGGGCTTGGGAGGGTAGCTACCCGTGCGTGACGATCATCGCGGGGACCTTTCCGCCATTCAATTCAACCGGGGTGCCATTCAAATCAACCGAGAGCACAGCTGCGCCTTTAGCGGGAGCAATGAGAACTAGCGTACACGGTGGGAGGGACGAGAGACTACCCCCCAGCAAATGGAGCAAGCTCCTAAAACTTCGGTGTTACTTTGGGCCACACAAGGCACTCCGACCACTTGGCCCGCTGGGTTGTCCCAGACAGTATTACAAACTCTCAGCAATGCCACACGCAACCTGAAGTCGTCCATGTTGTGCACCTTAAGTAATTTCGTATGCGTTAATGAAGCTGGGGACTCTTACTTCTCACTTCATTATTGTTCTTTCTGTGTGTGTACATATTTCTTTTCCCTCTTCCATGTTCTGTTATAAGCATCGGGACGATGCTTTTTCAAAGGGGGACAATGCCACGCACACTTCTTTTACATTTTTATGTAAATGGTCTGTTACACGTATAACCACTGCATTGCACAAACCCCACCCAAGTGTCTGAGAACCTTCCAAATTATTTTAGAATCTTCTTATAAGAGCACTATAAGAACAATACAATCTTCCTATAAAAACTTTGCATGCGCTGCATGCGAAGAATAGCATTTATTCAGATCATAGTGCCGAGATCTTCGATGCCACATGTATAAATGCCGACACATTGTACTGCTGATCAGACTATTGACGGCTGACTCTCTGTTTGCCACTATCAGTGTACGCGTGTATTGCTTGTACTTTTCATTTCCCAGGCACAAGTTCGCCCGAATAGAGTTTCGTCTTGAACACATCAAATTGCCGACTTCTTCAACGTGACGACCACGTTACAGTACCAGCATGCCTGGCCAGCTGCTGGTATTAATGGGTGCACAAGAGTGGCATGAATTGAGATGCCAATAACACTGGCCTCAGTTTACGTTACGGGGGTGGCATCATCTTCATTATCAGCACAATAAAGGCAGGAAGCTTGAGCATTCGCCTGGCAAGGAACCGAGCCGTAAAGGCAACCAAGAGGTTTCTTTTCCCTGAGTTGCATTTTGTTCCATTGGCCGATAGTGGTTGCCTTGGGAACTCGATTGTGAATTTCATTACCCATGTACCGCAACAATGCAGCAGCCGGGCAAAACGTTGACGGCTTAAGGTTGTGTGCACAGAGACACTGACGCACTAACTCATCGATAGTGTTGAGCAGCTACTCTGCAGCAGTGTTGTCAATGGAGCGATACGTTGCAGTCCAGTTTTGGCTTGAATGACTTTGTGGTTAATCGCCTCCAGGTGAGCCCATCAGGGCATTGTGGGATGATGAAACGGTAGGCGAGCCATGGTTGCAATAGGAAACAGACAAAGAGGCAAGCCATGTTAGCGCCACCAGATTTCTTCACAATGAGTCATATATAAGTTTCTGCAGCCTGTTTTCTTTCACTCATGACCCAAGGTCCTGCAGTTCTGGAAGCAGCAATTTCCACACCTAGCTTGTGGAGATTTGAAGCCTTGTGTAGCGGCTGCAGATTCAAAATTAATTGTGGAGGTCAAAATGCCAGTAGATGATGCTCATGCATTTTCATTCCGCCGAACAAGTCATTCCGCCGAACATACTGGCGTCTGCGCATGCTCCTTGCTGGATAACATCTCATCACGTGGACAGCCCTGTTGCTATATGAAGACCAACATGGCCAGCAGCGATCAGTGTGCATAGCAGCAGCGCATCCAGCCCGTACCACAGGATGCTAAGCCCTTTCTGCTTTATCGTTCAGGTGCTGGCTGCGTGGATATACCTGCAGCCGATGCCGACCGTCTGCGCAAGTTCAGAATATATCGTCAACCAGGATTGCAGTGACAGCGTCAACGTTTCATCGAACTCAAGCCTCTTCACTTTTTGTGAAGTCATTCCGCCGAACATACTGGTGTCTGTGCATGCTCCTTGCTGGATAACATCTCATCACGTGGACAGCCCTGTTGCTATATGAAGACCAACATGGCCAGCAGCGATCAGTGTGCATAGCAGCAGCGCATCCAGCCCGTACCACAGGATGCTAAGCCCTTTCTGCTTTATCGTTCAGGTGCTGGCTGCGTGGATATACCTGCAGCCGATGCCGACCGTCTGCGCAAGTTCAGAATATATCGTCAACCAGGATTGCAGTGACAGCGTCAACGTTTCATCGAACTCAAGCCTCTTCCCTTTTCGTGAAGTCATTCCGCCGAACATACTGGTGTCTGTGCATGCTCCTTGCTGGATAACATCTCATCTCGTGGACAGCCCTGTTGCTATAAGAAGACCAACATCGCCAGCAGCGATCAGTGTGCATAGCAGCAGCGCATCCGGCCCATACCACAGGATGCTAAGCCCTTTCTGCTTTATCGTTCAGGTCAGTAGATACACGCCTACCCATTGTTTCAGAAGTGATAACCGCTCTTTGCTGCTGCTGCCATGTCCACCGATTATTCAAAAACTTGTTATACATATTCACACATTCAAGGATAACATTTCGGCATGTGGTGACGTTGAATCTAACCCTGGTCCGACAGAAAAGGATTTGTTGATGCAGTTACTTTCGGGACAATCAAACATTACTACGTCAATCAACAATATTTTAGCTAAACAGGGACAAATTGAAAGCGACATTACCAAATTAAACGACCGCATTGGGAATCTGGAACGTCAGCTAGCTCCATTACTTTCGCTAAAAGATGAAGTAGACGAAATAAAAGTAACAGTTGCGAAGCTTAAAGAAGCTATGTGTCTCACAGCGCGAAGAAATGAAGATCTTGAGAATCGAAGCAGGAGAAACAACCTCATAATATATGGTATTGAAGAAGCTGTCTCCGAAACTACTGAAAGTCTAACCACGAATATCCAAGAAAACTTGTTCTTAAAAAAACTCGGAGTTACTGTGAGTGGCATAGAGCGATGCCACAGACTAGGTAAAAAAACTGCTAAAAATCGTCCTGTGATAATAAAACTGTTGGACTATCGCGAAAAAACGTCAATACTGAAGGCATGTTTCAAGCTAAAGGGATCTCCTGTTTCGGTCACAGAGGATTTGTCTGCCTAGGTATTAGAGAAACCAGGAAGAAATTGTGGCAAACTGTGACGCATGAAAAGGCAAATGGTTCAAAGTCAAGCTGGTATATGATAAGCTGTACGTAGACGACATTTTATATGGTTGGGATGAAACAAACAATAAGAGGTATAAAATTTCAAAGCGTAACAAATGAGACCTGAAAGCAAATACTCGAAATCTACATATCCTTAAATTAAATTGCCGTAGCATTGTCAACAAAACTGTCCTGCTCGAAGCCTAGTTTCTTACTTATGAACCAGACATTGCTGTGCGAACAGAGACTTGGTTAAGTGATGACATATCTGACAGCGAATTCGTTCCGAAAAACTACATGAGCTTTCGTAAAGATTGAGACAGAAGGGGTGGCGGGGTTGCTATAATATTTAGGGCATCCTTACAACTCGTAAGAATGCCTGAAGTTTCAGGAGTTGAAAGCATTTTTTGCACTATGTATATCAACAAAACGAGATACGTTCTCGGAGCTATTTATAGGCCCCCCTCACTCCGCTGTCTCGGTTCTGGAAAACCTTGATGATTACATGTGCTCTCATAAATCCAGACGACAGATTAGTTCTTGCTGGTGAGTTCAATTTTCCGGGTATCAAATGGAACACTTTCTCCACGGAATCTTCAGATTTAAGTGACATGAAAATGCTAGACATGGCTTTTAATTATGATTTGCTACAGATTGTATCCCAACCTACTAGAATTCAAAGTGCAATTTCAATCCTAGATCTCTTCTTTGTTAGTGGTACTGTTAAAAATGATGTATTGTGTGACCTGGAATATCTAATCATGAAGCCGTGGTTTTAACTGATGCTTCATATGATCAGACCACTGTCAGTCGCCAGTACCCAAACTTTTCTCGCGCGGATGATGAGTCAATTATTGACTTTCTCGACCTCTCCTTTAATGCTTTCTCAGAAAACACGAGCAATATAAACGATCTATGGCTAACTTTCAAAAATATTGTTCAGGAATGTATAGTACGTTACGTACCACTAATAACTAAAAAATCACCAGGTAAAAATGCTTGGATCACCCGACAAACGCTCCAGCTACAACGCAAACTTAGGAGACTGAAAAAGAAAAAGGCCAGAACTCCGTTTTGCTCTTCACTAGAGGATGGAAGCCATCCGTCATGCCATACGCTCATTTTTTAACTCTGATGTGCCTAACATGCTTAAGAACCCGAAAAAATTCTGGCAAATCATTAACCCACAGGACACGCCCACTATAACTTTATCAAACGAGTCAGGCAATGCCCTCACAGATGCTGAATGTGCCCACGTGTTCAACACCGCCTTTGCATCAGTGTTTACTCGAGAAACTGAACTGTCATTCTCTGTTCCCCTTGCCACTTTTGAATGTACCATGCAAGCAATTACGTTTTTTCCAACTGGTATTTCATCCCTAATAGACAATATAAAACTTTCTTCGTCGGCTGGTGTGGATGACATTACATCTAAGCTTCTTAAAAACACTAAACATATCTGTGCAGAATATCTGTGTTTATTGTTCTCGCAGTCAGTTTCCACAGGCATGCTGCCTCTTGATTGGAAACACGGAAAGGTCGTTCCAGTCTTCAAATCCGGTGACAAACACTCCCCATTAAATTATCGCCCCATCTCATTAACCAGTGTGCCCTGCAAAATGCTTGAACATATCATCTACACGCATATCATGGACTTCCTCGATGCTAACCACTTTTTTCATCCATCGCAGCATGGCTTCAGGAAAGGTTTCTCCTGCGAAACGCAGCTAGCCATGTTTGTTCACGACCTGCATGTAAACCTTGATTCTAATTTACAAACTGATGCCATATTTTTAGATTTCTCAAAAGCTTTCGACAAAGTTCCTCATGATCGTCTACTACTAAAACTTGCCGCGTTACAACTAAATCCCGATATTTTAGCATGGATTAAAGAATTCTTAAGTAATCGTTCGCAATCAGTCTTCGTTAATAACCAAATATCTAACGCTACCGCCGTAACTTCAGGTGTCCCTCAGGGGTCCGTACTTGGTCCACTGCTGTTTTTAATTTACATTAATGATCTACCAATGCATGTATCATCTAACATCCGTATGTTTGCAGACGATTGCGTAATTTATCGTAAAATTAACAGCATTTCCGATAACACATCTCTTCAAAACGACTTGCGAGGTGTGCAAGAATGGTGTAACCTGTGGCTAATGGAACTAAACCCTAACAAATGCAAGACTGTTTCTTTCCACCGCCGTAAAAACCCGCTAATTTTCTCTTACAAAATTGCTAGCGCTCACCTTGAACTAGTTCCTTCCTATAAATATCTTGGAGTAACCCTTTGCAGTGATTTAACCTGGGCGTCACACATTTCGAGCATCATTTCATCCGCCAATAAAACACTCGGGTTCTTAAAATGTCATCTGCGCCATGCTCCTCAAAATGTAAAACTACTCGCCTATCAGTCTCTCATCAGGACGAAATTAGAATACACATCCCCCCATTTGGAACCCTCATCAACTGTATCTCATTAATCAACTCGAATCACTTCAAAATCGAGCTACAAGGTTTATTCACTCTAAGTACTCATATGACGTCAGCATATCAGCATTGAAAACAGAATCCGGATTATCATTACTCGCATCTCGTCGCCGCACTGCTAGTATTTGTCTTTTTCACAAGTTTTTTTACAGCTCCCTCGGTAAGCCACCATACATCGTCCCCTCGACACGCATCTCCAGTCGAACCAGTCACCCGCAGCAAGTTGCGCGCCCACGTGCACGCACCGTCACCTTCTCGTCTTCATTCTTTTTTCGTACAGCAACAGACTGGAACGGCCTTTCCAACGACATCACAGCCATAACCTGTCCTTCCACATTTTTGACCACCTTAACAGAATAGTACTTTGCACTGTATTAAAACATGGCTTTTATTTTTCATGTATGTACCCACCCCTTATGTAATACCCCTTCAATGGGGTCTTTAAGGAATAAAAATGAAATGAAATGAAATGAAATTCTATTGCTACATTAGCAACAAAACTGAAACTTCAAATTCAGGAGGATAAGGCTATGGTGTGTCACTTCCCTCTTTTATTAAGGCGTCACCTGCAAAATTTTGGAGGTCTATCAAGCCGACTTCATGTAGCACTACTTCATTTTCACTTAATAGACGTATCATAACTGATGACACAGCTGCATCTGCTGCTTTCAATAATCATTTTAGATCTGTGTTTACAACAGATAATAATTTTCTTCCAATGTTTAGCATGTCTTTTCCACCTATGCCTGATGTGAGAATTACCGAGCAGGGCATTTTCAACCTTCTGCTTAATATAGATATTAAAAAATCTCCTGGCCCGGACGATATCCCAAACGCCTTCTTAAAGAGATATGCAGAGTGGTGTGTGAAGTATTTACTTGTATTGTTTAACAAATCTTTAAGTGACAGTGCATTGCCGGAGGATTGGAAAACCGCCAGAATCAAACCACTGTTTAAATCTGGTGATAAATCCAACATCGCGAATTATCGGCCAATTTCATAAACATCTACTTCATGTAAAATCTTCGAGCACATAATTTATAAACATATAGTCGATTTTCTTGAAAAGCATAAAGTTCTAACAGATGCGCAACACGGCTTCAGACGCGGTTATTCTACTAACACACAATTACTCGGAATTACACATGATTTCGCGGAAGCTATAAATAAAGGAAATCAAACAGACGCTATTTACATGAATTTTAGTAAGGCCTTTGATAAAGTATCGCATAGTAAATTACTTCACAAACTGGGTTTTATTATAACAAATCATACTCTACTGGCATGGATTAGAGCTTCCGTTATCAATACGTTTCCCTCAATGGCACCTGCCCAAGTTGCATTGAAGTTGTTTCTGGCGTTCCTCAGGGGTCCGTGCTTGGACCTCTGTTATTTTTGATGTTTATAAATGATATCACCCATAATATTAATGTTAAAAATTAAACTCTATGCAGACGACTGTGTGATCTATGAAACAGTTAGCTCAATTGAGGATCAGAATAGGTTAAATGAAAACTTCCAAAGAATCATATCATGGTGTGAACAGTGGCAGATGACTATTAATTACGACGAAACTGTCTTTATGCGAATAACCCACAAAAAAGAAACCCCTTTTATTTCACTATGGAGCTAACGGAAGAACTCTCTCGGAGGTCTCGTAATATAAATACCTGGGTTTATGGTTCACAAATGATTTATCATGGTCAAAACATACAGATGTTGTTACGAATAAAGCATTTCGTAAATTATTCTTTTTAAGACGATCCTTAAAATTATCAACTCCTTCGGTCCGCTTCCTTGCATACCAGTCCATTATATGCCTTATGCTTGAATATGCAGTGCCAATTTGGGACCCACACACCAAAACAAGTATCAGCAAACTCGAAAGAATACAGAAAAAAGCTGTGCGCTATATATATAACTCATATGGTCGTTCCTCAGTTACTGAACTCATCAAACGAAGTGGGCTGCCCTCAGTCACCAATAGAGGTAGAATTTGCCGATTGAAGTTATTCTACCAAATAGTTAAAGGACATTACAACATAGACACCTCACACATTATCACTTATACTAAGGGTTACACAACCAGGCAAAGACATTCTTTCACGATAACGCCTTTATTTCCACGAAATAACTGCTTTCAATACTCTTTTTTTCCCTAGAACTATTGTTGATTGGAATAACCTAACTGATAATGTCGTAACACAAGACTCAATTTCTTTGTTTGAAAAATATTTACAGTAGTTCGTAACCACCGTTGATTATATTTATGTTTCGTTCCTATTTGTTGTATAATCTTGCACAGTTTCATCACCAATCCGAACAAATTTTTTTTTCCTTGAAATTTATATTCTCTTTTTTTTTCTGCTTGCTCTTGTATTTGTGCATTTTACAATTACTATTCGCTATTTCATTCCATTGTATTTCTTGTTCACGCTTCCTTACTTTTATTGTTTTACCTATATGCATTGTATATTCCACTTCATGTATTTTCTATGTATATCAATGTGCCTTTTTTTAATAGGATGTGTCTATATTTCACACCTGCTATAGTCTTTGTTCGAGACTGCAGTATCAATAAATAAATAAATAAAATAAAATCTATACGTTACCTACTCCATTTCCAAATTATGTGTTCGCAGCAGTTTTATAATGTGCATAACATATTGTGAAAATTTTTAGCGTGCTATATTTATTTATATGTTACCCACTCCTGCTTATGGCTTCATTCTGAAGCCAGCAGCTGTAAATAAAAAAAGATATTCAAGGAATTTCCAGGGCCTGTCACACGCTTTTCAAGGACTAAAAAACGGCATTCAAATGAGGAGTTTATTTTTTTACCATAACAGTGTTTCAAATTCTGTCTGAATTTATCGCACTTATAAATAGACAGCTGAAACTCGATTTAGCAATTCATCACCATGCTCAAGTTACTTTGTTAAATCAGGAAGTTTCTGAAATCGAAAAAGGGGCTTATGAGTATTTTGAAACCTAAAATGGTAACATAGGAACACCCAAAATCTACCAAGGCATTCTTGTTGCCACAAACCCACACATGCTCGAGTGAAAAGACTGTTCAGGTGTACCAAACATTGAGCCTCACATATGTTGTTCGGGCGATAGGGAACCAAAGCTCAAGTTTGCACAGCACCATCCGCTGCCCTAGCGGAGAGAGGGGAAATCTCCGGTAGCTCGGACGGGTCGCACTTGCTTGCTTTTCCCAATGTAAGCACGGAAAACGTGTTCGTCGCGCTCGTCTGTGGTTCTTCCTTGTCCTTCGTCCTTTCTTGCGCTGGTGTCACATAATGGACCACCAACTTGCCCAAAAAGTTGCCCTCTTACAAATGTTGTTGGTTAAACATTGGAGGGAACACAGCTCAAATAAGACAGGGACAAGGGCTTGTCCCCGTCTTCTTTTGCGCTGTGTTCACTCCAAATGTTCAAGACAGGTGCTGAGGCTTGACATCGTTATAGGGGCACAAACCACGTACAGTGCCGTCTACTGTTAGGGTGAACACGGCTCAGCGTGGCCGCGCATTGAAGCGTAGCCGCGCATGCGTGCACGGACACACGGGAGATGCTTTATCTCGTCTACATCGCTCGAGTGTGTCGTTCCGTAGTAGTAGCCAGGCGCCGGTCTTGCTTTTCTGTAGTACAGCAAGAGCGGCGCACTTGTATGCGCCTGCACCACTTCAATTCGATGTGCGGCTGCGCTGGCTGTACTGGCGCACCGCAGAGCGCTGCCACGCTGAGCCGTGTTCACCCTAACAGTGGACAGTACTGTACACTGCTTGACTTGACAGGGAAAAAATAAGCATAAATGCAGGAGACAAGAATGGAGCCGTGAGAAGATACCGTATATTGCCGATTATAAGTTGACCCCCCAACTTGCAACCCCTTCTAGGCAAAAAAAAAAAAAGTTGACTCCAAACACAGAAGACGAGAAATATAGCGCTGAATGAACAGGGACACAAGAAGAAGACACACAACACAGGCACTATGTCTTCTTCTTGTGTCCCCGTTCATTCAGCGCTATATTTCTCGTCTTCAGAATGTACCAACAAGCCCAAATTTCAACAGTCCAAACACAGCCTCTTGCTGCAGACCAATAAGGTTTTCTAAAGAGGGAGTGATGCAAAGAAACATTTATTTGCCCGTGAAACATTGCTTATGATTCGTTGTCACTCGAGAGAAGGACGCAGTCACAGTCATTGCCATCGTGTGAGCCACTGCTGCTGCTCGCCGTTGGAAGGGGTGCCGGTGGTATTGAGATGCCGCACGTGGAAAACGCAGCGCAGACCATGTCGGTTGGCAGTCCATACCAGGCGTCGTTGACCCATTCGCCACTTCACTCAAAGAAGCGTGCTTCAGCTTCCCTGTTGGTATCTTCGGGTTTTCTTGTCGGAGCTATTCATTGTAGAACGTGCACATGCGGTCTTTGAATGGCTTGTTCAGCGCCACGTCCAGTGGCTGGAGTGTGCAGCACACGTAAGAAAACTACTTGACACGTCCTTCTAGCGCCGGAGCCTAAACACACCACTGACTGTTTCTTTATCCATATCCACAAAGTGAATGATGTTAGAGGAGCTTGCTCGGAGATGATCGGGTAACCCGCGAATCCTCCGTACACATCTCCTACCATCATATATAGACGTGACAATGTCAAGCAAACCCGCAGCTCCGGGTTTGCTTGATGGCGAGCCCTCTTCGCTTCGGCCTCCAGGGCTGTCACCGCAGGGTCTTGGCGGCGAGCCCGCCGCACTGCTGCCTTGGCTGCTGCGGTGTTCATGTGGCCGAACGGTAACGAAGAGTGTTCACTACGTGAGCTCCCGGCGAAGAGAAAGGAAGCGCACGTGCCGAGAGTGGTGTGCGTCGCCGCCATTTAGTGCGCATTCTTGAAATCACCGGAAAGCCAGCACCTTGAGCAGTGGCGCACCATCTAGTGAACATTGTTGGAATCACTGGAGGAGTGTACACACCGCCGCCACCGGACAGGGCGCGAGCATAAGAAACTTGCCGAGCAAGCTCCTAAAAAAAAAAAAAACCAACATCATCACCGGGAATAATAAACAGACAACTCCCGAGATAATAGAGGCTTTGCACATTCTTAACACTAACTCATGTATCAGCGTTCCATCCATCACCCTTCAGCAAAAAGAAATTTCGTATTTGAGTAGGCAAGCGTGATAACCCTTGCCTGTTTTACCTTTGCTTTTTTTATGTTGTGAATGTATATAAGTGTGAGTCGACGTGAATAAAGATTAGTTGAAAGTCCGGCGCCCGTCTTCATGTATTCTTTGTTTGTTGCCTCGTGTTCTTTGCGCCATTTTTAATCATGTACCCATACCAACTTGCCCAAATATCAGTTTTACATTCACAGAGAGTTGTATACTTGGACGAATGGTACATCATTACACACAACTGAATGTATTTATTATACGCATATCAATCCATCTTGCCAGTAGCGGCTGGCAAAGTGACTGGCACGCTGCCATCATGAATCCCGCTCAGAATGAGACACCGTTCGGTTATAAGCCGCTAGTTTTCGCAGATTTGGGATGTCGCATTAGAAGCAGGCTATCTTAGAGCACTTACAAATTTTTGCCAATTGCGAAAAACCGATGGACAAAAATTTGCAGTATTGAAATTAATTTATTCACTAATGTTATACGTAGTCGTCCATAAGTCACTATTAGACAATGGATCATTTTCGCTGCATTTGTTGCTTCGCATTACAAGCATGACCCACAAAAATTCGACCAATAATAAGCAGCTAGCGACCAATGCGGAAGCGAAGCGGGGTAGGTTAACGTTATAATCGCCCACATATATCGAAATAAAATTTAAACTTGCACCATTTGCATAGGCTTATTTACTTGGATGGGCAGGAGAGGGAGCAGCAAGGAGACATTTGCCCGCTTTTCCCTTTCCCCCTCTGTCAAAAGTAGGAGGGCAAAAAACGACACCTAGTATGTATATTCGTAGTCATCCATATTCTTATACAGCCCACTCAATGTGGTTTCCACTAAAATGACTCGAATGAGCTTGAAGGCCTTAAATTAGATAATTCTTACAGTAAAGAAAAAAAAAGCAGTCGTCTTATTCTTAGGGCTTCTCACAAGTACTTTGCTTTGTAAATCACATGTTTTCTTTAAAATATGAGAATTGAACATATTAGAGGCATAGTACAAGCTTCGTTCTCTTTTAATTTACAGCGCCGAACTCGGACTATAATGTTCACAGATGGATTGCCCAGATTGAAAAAAAGGTTAAATGGGGTGCGCACCGTGTAAGCATACTGGAACTTTTTTTTTTGGAGCTGTTATACGCTAGCTTCTGGCCAAATAGTGCGTGCGTTTACAGGGTGTGTACAAAAAAACCGCCAGCCCTGCGCGGAACGCGCAGCACAGTCACAGTGAAAGCTGGGAGAGTGCCATTTCTAAAACCCGTTGCAAACTCTCTTGGGGCTACTAATACAAGTATGCTTGCAAGGTACCCACTACTCCATTAATTGATTCGGTGGCTGATGACGACGAAGAATTATGGCTGAGCGCTTTGTAATGGGTTGGAAGCATTCAACGACTCCCTCGTAATGCAATTCATATTGTGTGACGCCTGGTTACACAATTTGCATTCTGTGACGCCTGGTTGTTGTTTTACTCTTCTACCACGTTACTATATTGCGCATGTTAATGCGGTTTCTTCCCTATAATGCTTGTACTATAGGGTTTTTGTGCACAAGAGTTTCAAGCGCAGGCATGGCTCAGTGGTAGAACACTGGGCTGGCAGGAGTGGACCCAGGTTCAAACCCGTTCCATCCTGGACATTTTTTCTCAGTTCGTTTTTTTTTTTCTTATTTCATGCAATGGCGGTTAGGCACACCGGCGGCGGCGGCGGACAACTACAGCACCCTAGTTGTGATCTCATAACAGCTTTCGCTGTAAAAAATCGCTTCGACAAAATTGAATCTGAGTACAAGGGGTGAGTGCTGGGTGAGGGGCGAAGGGCGCTGACGAGAGAGGGGCCAGGTGCCACGTAGACCTGCCATGCAACTGGACACGTGTTTGTCGCGTACCTCTACTGTCGCAGTGAATCACACGTGCATCTGCGGGGATCGTTCTCACTCCGACATTGTCACCTTCATTTAGCGGCAGTGGTACGCCCGAGGAACAAGGAGCTTACGAGGAGAGACGCCGAGAGCAGTGAGAAAGAACGCGCCCGAGACGCCGAGCGCAATCGACTAGTAGACGGCGACGACGCTGCCGATCGTTTCGCCGGGGACAAAGCGAGGTTTCAGCGAGTCTTTCTTCGGCATAAAGAAAGGGAAGGAGGGGGGGGCTTAAAACGATGGCGCGATGTTTTTTGTCCGTGATGGTGATGGTATCTCGTGCCGTACCACACAGCTACGTTGGTCGCACAACATCACAGAGTAGAATGGCTATGAATTTTCTGATAATGATGTTCATTGACAAGATCGCAAGCAGTGATAACAAGGCTAAATTTACAATCCATGCAGATAACACCAGGTTATACTTTCGTGGGAATCATAACAAGGATATTGTAAGAAGAGCTAACGAGACCCTAATTTCTGCAATTTGTCTTCATCAAAACAACTTAAATTTACCATACCGAAACTCAGGAAAGAAGTGGAAATTTAAGGGCTCGATTTGCTTTGTTAGACACAATATTAATGAGAACTTACAGACATTGATGCCATGGAAAGTACAAAGGATGTTAATTGTAGTAATTGTAATGTAAATATGAAGAAAGAAAAGAGGACGAAAAGATAACTTGCCGCTGGCATGGACCGAAACTGCGACCTTCGATAACGCGTCCGATGCTCTACCAACTGAGCTACTGCGGCGGTCATCCCTCCGTACATTTTATGGGGTATATATAGATTTTAATCATTTTGGAGATCGGTATCGACATGTTCAGAAACGACCTGTATATGAGATATTGAAATGTTTTTTTTTTTTTTTTTTTTTTCAAATGGCAACGCTTGCTGACAATTTGCCCCCGCTTTCCCATCTTCTCTGCCCCGGCCCTTGCGGGACTAAATTGCGTGAATGCGGCCAGCTGATGGAAGTGAGTTTGATACCCCTGCTTTAAAAGGCTCACCGATAAGCGCGTCCTGCAAGTATTAAATGGGTCCTAGCGAGGGACCTTTTAAGAAATATTACAATGTAAATCTCTAAGTACGCGCAAAGAAACAATGACACCAGTAGCAGCAAGGAAACCAGACAAGCGCTTACTCCAATCTCGCTTGTACGCGTTCCTGGTTCTAAATGAAACTGGCCGAAATAGCCGGGTCTCAAACCAAGACCTGATGCCGTTGTGCAGATCGCATAGACAGTGCAACAAACAGGCGGGTTTTACGGTCGTGTACATCCAAATATTATAGGGGGTTTTACATCACAAAACCACGATATCATTATGAGGGACGCACTACGGAGGACTCCGGAGAGTACGATCATCTGGTGTTCTTTAGCGTGCACTGTGATCACACATATAGCATTTTACCTCCATCGAAATGCAACCGCCGCCGCCGGGATCGAACATACAACTTTTGGGTCGGAACCCGAGCACTGTAACTGCTACACCACCGCGGCGGATAGTCGTATGTATGAATATAATTGGCTTCCTTACACTTTCACGAACAGTTAGCAAAGAGGCGAAGACGAGCTGTACGTATAGCATGCCATGTACATACATTATTTCGGACGTCTTTTATTATGTGTGCTAGAAACGTAACGAGCGTTGTTTAAATTAAAGCGTCATTTTTAAAATGCTTAATTTCAAAAGGTAATTGAGCAATCTCGTGCCTGTAATCAATTTCAGCCTTTATTTGTGCTCCTTCTTGAGCTCTAAAAAATATTGTCACTGGCAGTGAATATGGCACGGCCTGTTGCCTTCACGCTATAGCACAAAATAATGCATTTGTAAAGTCTCCCGCGCGGCCTGCGTCATCGCGCCAATTTTGAAAGTTGAAGGTCTGTACGCCACGTGGTGTGAAAAACGGCGAACTAAAAGCGATGTCCCGAATTCCCGGGTACGTTAGTGACCTAAGAGAGAGGGGGGGGGGGGCGCTGCGACGAACCTTCGGCCCCCCTTCAAGGGGAACCCTGCGCAAGCATGATGGTGCACCATACCGAGTGTGATATGCACCGTTTATATGACGACCACTGAGAGGTGCAAATCGCGGTTGACTGGATCCTTGTCGAGTAAAATCACTGCGCTTAAAACAGCTTGAAAACTGGATGAAGGCTGACAAACAAACAACACAAGCGCTTAGAAATGGACAGAATGCTGAGCTATAGTTGGTAGGTATTCACGTTAAAGAGATAGGGCGTGCAAAAACGGACACCAGAGGTGAAGACAAGACACCACAAACGGTGGCATTTGTGATGTCTTAACTTCTCTCTTGTGTCCGTGTTTGCACGCCCTGTTTAACATGAACCCAAGCGCTGTTGTTCCTTAGCCTTCATCCCATTTCTGAGCAGTTTTGAATGATGTAACATGTACCAACTGGCCCTTCAGGACACCCTCCAGCGAGCAAATGTTCCCACGCAGCAGCGAAGAATACGCGTCTGACTTGATCGCGATAGAAATTTCATTCAGCTGTTCTTACAGCAGGATTTCTTGCATCTAACATGTCAACCTTAGCTTATTGCTTTCAATTGGCAAGTTGGATCTGTCGTAGGGATATTCAATTGACTTTTCTAGTTCGCTGTGACGGTTAAGCACAAGATCATGAAAACTAGCAGATGACATAAGGCACTTGTGAAACGCTTTGTCGTTTGGTAGTGGCGAACCAGTTAAGGATTATCTGCGGGCAGTAACTTGGCGCAAGGATTTCCTCCTTTCAGTCAAGTATTTTGATGAGTGTGTTAAAAGCAACGAAGAGCATAGGGTTAGCAGCAGAAAGCGCGTGATGAGGCGCTTTCTGCTGCTAACCCTATGCTATGCTATGCGAATTCGCGACATACCTTAAAGTATGCATTAAAGTTGCTTAGAGAGCTGCAGCGCCGCCATACGGTGACAGTGGCAGGGTTGCCAGGTTTGGGTACTTTGAGCCGATTTGGCTACAGTTTAGGCTGGTGGCGGCAGAAAAAATTGCGTTGGCTACTTGGCTACTTTTTCGCTGGTTTCTTGTTGCCTCAGTTTGAACAAAATTATCACTATCTTGTGATGTCACAGCCGCTGGCATTTGAATATGCGGTGTCGAAACACGGTGCGCAAGGCGTGTTTCTAGCTCCTAATTGAATTTGGCACTTGCATTATACAAAAGAAAAGTCTGATGCATAAGTTGCTGGGACTCGGGTGAAAGCTGCTGCATGGCACCTCATTTCGCAGACCACCTATTGTTGTACGGGACTTTAATTGGAAGTGAACAGGACAACCAAGACTGCTCCTCACTCAAGGCGCTCTGCACTCATCGACATTAGAAATCGGATATCTGACGAACTGCTTGTGTCATTCATACGATTAGGTGCAGACTGCAACTCGAGAATATTAAGGTGAAAGCCGTCGACTCCTCATCAAGCGGGAAATTTGACCGTTGACAGCGATCGTTCCACGCTGTCGGGGACGAGTGATGCAAGGAAGGAAGGAATGAAGCGCACCACTTCTGAATCATAAACTTTATAGCTGGACACACACTGTAATATTTAATTGTAACACTGAAAGCGCCCACACACTGTAATAGCCCACACCTCAAGTAAAACCCTTTTACTAGGGTCTTTGAAATAAATAAATAAATAAATAAATAAACAAACATGTCGCGGTGTAGAAGAGAGGAATGCAAACTCGAAGGGCAGAAGGAAAGCGCACACTGTGCAAGCACGCTAATGCTGGCAACACGTGACCAACGACGTAGCATCTCTACAAAGGTCCTTGTCTGCCACATCATTTGGCCTTCAATACAGCTCGGCAACACCGCTTTGCTGCATCCCTCCATAACATCAACGGAGCCAAAAGAAACACTTTAGTTTGCTCATCTCACAAGGGTATGCTAGGGGATCCTCCGCAACTCTTTCGTATTGCTTTGTTATGGCAGAAATGTTGTGGCACCACTCTGAACTCAACCCACTGGTCCCTCAGATTTGATGGGCAAGGTGCGCACACACTAAGGGTACCTGGCCATTCAACGCATCAGAGCACAGAGGAGGCCCATCTTTCACAGCAGGCTGTGATAATAGTGTCACAGTTTCTGCCAAGGTCTTACCTGATGCAGCACGTTTACTGGCAGGTGGCCGCAGAGTCATCTTCAGTGGAGAGTGTGAAACTTTATGTTCGGTGGGAGGCTCTGATGGCTGGTTCGCTGCACAAAAAAAAACACTTATCACTCTTGCATGGAACACACAAAAGGAAATTTCTTTTTCCAAATGGCTCATTTACATGTCAGACACCACAAAATGAATTGAATAGAGAATTAGGCCATGGAAAGCATAGAGGATGTTAATCGTTGTCTTTCACTGTAGTTAACTAATTGTGATGCAAACCAAGATTAATTGAAGTGGATGAAAAACCACCCTTTTTCTTGGCAGGATCTGAACCCATAACCTTTGTGTAACTGATGCATAACTAGAAGGCTGTGGGTTCAGATCTCACCAAGTGATTTTCCGTCCACTTCAGTTCATTTCAATTTACGTCACAATTAATACACTGCAGTCAAAAGACAACAATTAATGTTTTCTGTGCCTTCCCTGGCCTTATTGTCTGTTCGATTAATTTAGTTGTATGGAATGCAATATTGAAACACTGTGCCCCTTGTTCAATGACCACTGTTCTGAACACTTTTAGTTGTACAAAACATAGTGCCACAGAGACTGCTCCAAATAACCAAAAGAACCAGCGAGCCACTGAGCAAGTGCAATGCAATGTCTCATGCTTCTTGTGGCAGTGCTCTAGCATGCCTCATGTGCATGGGCTCGAGACAGTGGGCTGACCTGCGAGGCGTCGGAGAAGCGTGTTCGGGATGTTCGGGATGAGACACTTGCCTGGAAGGCTCTAGCGGACTCTCATTTTTCCCACCTACTTCTCTGGGCACAAGTTCGCCCACAATAAACCAGTGTTTGTTTGTCCTTCTTGCAATACATTACAATATAATGCAGAACATATAAGGCACATCGCAATATGCATGCCACCAGCTACATATTTTAGTTATTTATTACGTATCGTGTGGCAATTTATACTGTTGTGCTGCACCAGCTGTAGCGCCACCTACTGCTGCGAGCAGAAGACTGAGTGACCAGAGCCACGGCCGGACTGGAGGAGCGACACGCGTGCACTCATGGAGGGAACAATAGGGCAGATTCTTGACAGCTCGTTGCAGGGATCGCCGCGTGGGGGAGCTTCGAACCGACCCTCTCACTCCTCCTTTTTCTCACTCGACGCCTCGCTTCTGACCGAGTCAGCCGACCACACGTGTTTTTGATTTGCCGCGAACTATCAGCAATACCAATGAATACATTCGCTACTATATTTCACCAAGTAAGTATACTTGTGTGCTTCAGTTGCATAATTTTCTGAGTCGATTTCTGATTGTGTCGTTATAATATTATCGGGTTAAACTGGTACACGTAGACTGACTGGCATCAAAATGGTCTACTGCTACGTGCCCTGTTGCCGCTCGCGCCCTGGGAAAAGCCCAGGAGTTTCGTTTCACCAATTTCCAAGTGACGGGGAGTTGTGCGCCAAATGGCAAAGGAACATTGCATAGAAGGATTTAACTATCAACGATAAGTCTCCGCCATTGTACGTGCTGTTGCAAGGCCAAGACAGGAGAAGGCTATGCTACCCGAGGCCCGAGTTTCTTGCTCTTTTGAACAATTTAATTAATTTGTTTGAGCACGTGTCAACGCATCTGCCCAGAATGAACACACTTGAAGTTCTTCAGTTACTCGTCGAGCGTCAGTTCGAATGCACATCAGTACTAAACTGCCCAGAGTGTGTGGACGACAGCCACGCGAAGCGATCCTCAGCTTTAATTGCCGAAAAGTTCCTGAGAATACTTCTCATAAAACACGCAAAGAAGATCACAGATTCACAAGAGAAGCCCACCAATTATTCACTGTTCTGTGTTTTTATTTTTTTACCTTCGTATTACAGCTCGCTAAAATGAATGTTTGAAGTGCAGCAGGTATTATTCAATAAAAAGCATTCGGAACAATCAATTCGCATATTTCATCTTTATGTTTCTCGCGTCAAAATGTTTCTTTCAGGTGTTCATTATTCGGCGCTCCCCGAAGATAATGTTAAGCTGTTAGGCAGGAAATGCAGAACGAGGAAGGAATCGCCTATTTTAAGGATGTAAATTAGCACGGAGATGTCTCCCGCAGCCACAGCAGGGCTAGAGGAGCAGCAAGTGCGCGGGCGCCGCTCCTCCCTGCAGCTCAACTGGCGAGGGTTGGGCCGCTGCGCCACGAACTAGCGGCGGTGACAGGGACACGAAGCGCAGGCCGTAAGAGAGTGCGCGCGTGCCGCTCCTCCAGTCCGGCCGTGCCAGGCTGGGGCAGTTTTTGGACAGTCGTTTTTGTGTTCGCAGAGAGCTCGGCTCCACTTCTTCCGTCTACATGTCACATATTTGGCGATACCTCAATATATTCAATACATAAATATAGTTGTTACCCATAACAAATGTTTGCACTTCATGCAAGTGCATTCATGTTTAATTTATTTCAAATGGGGTTCGACGTAAAGTGGACATATTGAACTTCACCACAACAGAGCACGAATGCTTCGTAGACAGCCGCAGCTTTTCCTTAATATCCTTGAATGTGATGACGTGGTGGGTGTTCCCAACAGCTGTCCACTAGGCCTCAAGCTGCACTGTTCATGCCGATTACACTGTCTGAATGTGGTGGCATACATGCATGGCTAGTTTAGCAACGCATTTGAAGTTTGGTAGTCTTCGTGCCTGAAGTCATCTTCTACAGCCCATTTGAACATGTAAAATGGTGATAGGAGGCAGGAAACATTTCATGCTCATTTTTTTATTGGACTCCTCCGGTGTCTTGCAAAAGCTCCCTTGTGTCAAACACTCAAGCCTGCTCAACAGTTGTAAAACATCTCAAAGGCAAAGATACACCTCCCCTCTGTTATGTCACATCCCCTCTGTTGCACACGTGCGAGAATGGCACCACACCTCATCTTCAATCAAATCAGTCATTAGTTGGTGCTCTGTGTGTTTATCTACATCTGTTTTTTAGTGCCCAGAAGCCATGTTTACTAATTCACACCAACTTACCCAAGAAAAAAGTGTTATTAAAACACAGCTGGGCGGATATCTTCACATTAAAACAAAACATGCTCTGTCATTTCCTCATCGTGCCCACAGCACGTACAGCCATCAGCACACTTAACTAGAACGCTCCGCCGCGTGGCCTTGGCTCGCTTTGACTGACACCAGCGCCGCCAAGCGTTGGACACGGTATGTTTGTCGTAGCTAAAGATACATGGAGCGTGGGTCGATTTCACTAGTAAATTTCTCTTGCACTTCTGCAAAAGTGTTTATATCGGGGAAACTGGCAACTTCAGACAGCGCATGCGCCAGCATCAGAACAATGTCGAAAAGAAGAAAGCGGCATCTAATGCGCTGGCCGAGCATGCAGCTACGATTGATAAACATGAGTATCATCGGGAAAGAAACTCACGCCTGTATCTCGAAGCGCTCAAGATACAAGAGAGACGCTGAATCGCAATGATGGAAACCTTCCCTCGTCCTGCGCACAGTGCTTACGTCACGTGCTGAAACCTATATAGGAGACATTACTAGTAGGGGTGTGCGAATATCTGAGTTTCGAATTCGAATAATTCGATTCGACTTTCGAATAGCTGGTATTCGAAGTTTCGAATAATTCGACAGGGCAAATATCCAAAACACAACGAAGGCCATTGGTGCAACTAATTGGTTCTGCTGAGTGCACCAGTGTCCTAGTAGAAAGGCCAGTTCATGTTTATTTTACAGGAGATTATGTTACTTCAGCGCGTAAAAAAAACACATGAGAGAACTGTCAAGCCCTCCACAACTTTGCTTCGAAACAAAGGTACGGACTTCTAGCGCCGTTAAACGTTCCAACTTTGGTGCACGACACCCACAGTGATTGGCTTCACATGTGAAAATATGTCCACGCTGTGCTGTCGCCACTGCCGCGCCGCACCACTCATTCACAAGCTTCCATCGTTCCGGCACGCAGTTGAAACACTGCTGTGAACGGGCACCCGAAGATTTTTGGGCCCGGAGCACCTATGGCAATGAAGCACATTACCGTAATCAGATGAGCTGTGTGACCCTAGGGGAAAAAACTAGCTACCGTATCTCCTTTGTTAGCCTTGAGGATGTTAGGAGCAGCGCTGCTGACTGGAATGGCGGCACTTCTATCAACACGCTTGAGTGCCAAGAAAAGCTGAAAAAAAAAATCCTGAACAAGTGCGTAATAAATCAGTCAGCACACCGTAGCGTTTCTTTTCTTCTTTATCTTGCCATAAGTGGCGGTGTACGTTTCGTGTAAATATACTATTCAATATTCGATTCGAATTCGACATTTTCGGCAACTATTCGGCACTATTCGATTCGAATTTGATTCGAGACGAAATTTCACTATTCGCACACTCCTAATTGCTAGTTGTTTGGCCTCATTGTGTACAAGGCTTCCGTTTGGCTTCGTTTTCTTTGAAGATTTTATTTGGTCGGTGTACTTCGTTTCCTTCATCGGATGACGTTTACAATGTGCTTTAGTTTGATTAGAGTAAACACGGTATACGGATAAGCATTAAAAAAACTTTGACAGATCCCACAGCTCATGGGAATCGGTTTCATGCGAAGCAGTTGGCGAGTAGTAATTGTTTATGCTGCAATTTCTGGCTTTGAGCCAAGTGTTACGAGGTGGATCAACGTGTTTTTGTAGGTTTAGTAGTTGTGTGCACATTGCGGGCTTACCAGGAATGTCGACTACACGGTCGTTTAAAGGATAACTTATGGTCACACGTAACATCAGCACTCACGTTAGAGCACCGACATCAGTATTATCAGAACGAAGGGCACTTTAAGGTGCAATGATGTGAATATCATACGCAACTTTCTTATTCTTTACATTTGTCAGGTCAATGCTGCCGATGACGGTTTTTTTTTTTAATGCTCTCGCATTTAAGTTAGCAATGTCTGTTCTCGTTGTTCCTGGGCAGATATAAATTGTCAATCACCTGTGGTGCATACCCGCATACCGCGGCCCAAGATAAATGGGTATGTGCCACACGTGCCTGGAGGAAAAGGTTTGACGACGTACACAACAGAATTTTTACGTTATTCATGTTATGGCCAGGCAGTCATATTTGTCAAACCCTCTTACCCTTCCATGCCAATTTAGGTCTACACCAAGTTAAGGAGGCAATCACGAGAGCTCCCAGACGTAATATAGCTGGAGAGACGGACGGACAGATATAGATCGAAACACTGGAAGTGCCCTTGGTTCGCTAAGGAATGCTTCGCATTTAAAATGGCGGCAAGAAACACTACTCAGTGAACAGAATAGATTGCAGCACCAACACACTATTGCTCTTTGTCACGTAAAAGCCGACCACATTCCTGAACCAGCCATGTGACTGACGTCACGCCACGTGTTTCAGCTGCATAGGGTGGCCCAGCAATAACTACAACTTCTCAAAACAAATGCAGACTTTATGGGGCGGCCATCAGTAAACGCACAAGTACAACTTAAAGCCGTCAATACTATTGTGACATGGATCTTCAACCTTGTCACAACATTCCAGTGAAGCGGGGCTGGTTCTCACTCGGTAGCTAGCCATTGTATGTGCGCATTGCGGAAAGCTGGACAATTTGTTAGCTCTGCCATTGTGTTTCCAGCTTTCAACATGCTCCTTGGTGGCGCTGCCCTGCACTGTCAGCTGGTTGTGCGTGAGAGCCAGTTTTCCTTGCTTCGAGTTTAGTCTTGCTCTTGCGACCAGCAGTCAAGCTACTCCACTCTCTTCTTCGGCTGCCGCACTTCAATGTACTCAAAACGAGATGCTGGACTGTTCTAGAATACATAGACACCTCAAGCTGAAATTCACAGCACTTCATAAAATTTATAATACAGTTTTCTGCAGTAAGTAGTAAGTAAGTTTTCTGCAAGTGCAAGCATATCAATGTGTTACCCTGCACATATGTGTTCTGCTGTAGCATGCCTATTCTGTACCCAGCTAGCCTTTTTTTTTTTTTTTTGTCTTTTAAGGGTATCTTGCATAAATGGAAAAAAAAAAGAAATTTATGCCTCTGATTGCCGTTTACCTGGAGCTTCATTGAACTCGGTGGGCTCTGAAGCTGAATCTTCATGGCGCTCGAGCACTACACGGAGGGTGCGGACTGCACACTGTCTTGAAGCCCTGGGTTGAGGTGTTTCAGAAGCCTTGACTGCGGACAGAATCAAAATTTATGCATTACAGGGTGAATGATTACAGCACAGTAGAGACCTCGAGTGATCAGTAGTGGCAAACAAATGGGCATTGCTTGAGCCAACGCAACAAGTTCACCCATTTTTGTTGGTGTCACAACTGCTTTCCTTGATGAATGCTTTAGAGTGCCCTGTCCACTCCAGTATAAAAAGCCAGTGCTGACAGATGCAACAGTTCAAGCGTCGTTCTTTCTATCTTCAGCAGAAACCCAAAGATTGACATTTTGTCAGACCAGCTATTCATAGAAAATCACAGCGCCAAACAAATCTCCACCCACAATATCACCACTATTAAGGCTGACGACACCCATTTTGTATTTGAAATTTCCTCATTGCTCTACTCCACATTCTCTGCTCCACTGTGAGAAGGAGTTGCATCATATTGAAGAAACTTGGTGCATTCACTCAAACATGCATGCATGCACGCAATGCACGGGGCTCTACTTGTGCGCGTGTTTGAGGGAATGTCTTCAATATTACCAGAGGCCAACTAGCCCAACAGCAAGTTCTAATAAGGAGTTAGTAAACACTGTCAAGGAAAGCTGTAGTTGCCCTGACAACTGGAATGATAGGCTCCAGAAACACCTCTTGGTCAAACACTCACTGTGAATCGTATGAGAACACAGTTGTTGCATTTGTCATACGAGCAGGCAGGCTGCAAAGAGCTGGCAATCGCAACAGCTGCGTCGCATGCTGATGAGAAGGCATATCACTGATCTACATTATGAAAAAATCCATGACAAGTCACCAGCATGAAAATAAGCATCAAATTGAATCCTATCCCCTGAGCAGCACATCACAACAAAGAGCACGGCAGAGAGACGAAAAGACGGCAACACAGACGCCAGCTCAATACTGTTCTTTTAACAGACACAAGATGATGCTGGCTGACACAGCAGATTAAACATGTTTTTGGGTAAGTTGGTCAATACATCATGCAGAACAAAGCCAAAGACTTAATTTTGACTAGCCAGAGTACCTGAATCACCACCATCAAAATGCTGCTCAGGTACTTGCAGTGTCACACCAACGAGCCCTGACAAATGCATTATGATGATAGCAGAAGAGCTCATCCACAAAAAGGGGACAAACAGCTACCATAACACACAAAAGCAAACTTAAAGAGAGGCCCTAACAGATCAACACAATACCTCTGAATATCGCATGCCAAAGACAAGAACAAAATGTCATCAGCAATAACTGAAGCACATAATGGAGACATATGCCCACAGCGCATGTGAACTAAGCATTCTACGAAGGTTGTAAAAAGTGACAAAAAAAGAGCTACTCAATTCAATCAGACACAGTTTAATAAAACATCACACTTATTTCTACATAAGTTCTGATCTTGAAAAAAAAAAAAAAGCAACAGTAGGCTGCACAGTGATGCAGGCTTCAACAATGAGTCTGTTCATCACAAGAACAGTGCACCTGATCACCGTTAGCACGGTGGTTGGTCATTTTAACGCAACGGGAGGTGATTACACAAAAAACTGCCATTTCAGTCAGAACTACCCTGAGTAACTAGACGCAGTGACACAGTCAGAACCCAACAACTGCACCAGCAATGTATAGAACTATAGTGGAACCCCGGTTTTACGTCCCCCGGTTTCAAGATGACCCGCAGTTACAATGGATTTGTCCCGTTCCTGCGGAAGCCCCATAGACGCAATGCATTTAAAACCCCAATTTTCCGACGCCGTTTTACGCCGAACCCACGTTTCATGACGATACAGCCGCGAAGCGAGGGGACCAAATGACAAACAAAAGGAAAGTCCGCGGGTGTCTTTCATAGCACCAGGGCCACCCCTTCGCATGCCAAGCACCCGGGAAACCGGTTCATTTCGGCTTTCCACTGCCGTTCGTTCGTCTTCCCCGCACTATAGTGAACTAGATCTAGTACACTGTACCTGCACGCTCCGAGCGGCGGCCACGAAAGCGGGGTAAAGGGGCGCGATTGTGGTTTCCCCATTTTTTCCCGCTTTCGTTGCGCAAGGGCGTCGGAAGGAGGGAACACAGCGCAAGAGGAGACGGGGACAAGGAAGGGCGACGCACACACTGTGTGTGCGTCGCCCTTCCTTGTCCCCATCTTCTTTTGTGCTGTGTTCCCTCCGATGTCTAACCAACACGCCCAAGCTTCGATGCTACGTCGGAAGGATTTTGTCTACGGGGGTGCTAACCTGTGTAGCATCTTAGTGGGGGGGGGGGGGGGTGCTGGTGTAGCTTGGGTAAAGGAATGGGCTAGTATCCCTTGAGGGGGGCAAGTGCCCTTTTTTGCTCCTTGGAGGAGATGGGACCTTTTCCGCGGCAGGTGTTTGGCGCAGCTGCTATATCGCTTTGCAGGTGCACTGGCCGCAGCCACGATGGCCAAACTTGGCGAAGATGCCCCCCCCTCCCCCCCCCAACCCTTTTTTTTTTTTTTTTAATGCTAAGCATTTCTTAGTGAAATTCGGCGACTGTGAGCGTATCTATCTATCTATCTATCTATCTATCTATCTATCTAGCCACCAACGACATTGTGCTCTCCTGGCCGTATCGTTAATGGGATTTATACGAGAATTGGTATGGCATAACATGACTGTATGACAAACATGAATGACTGGTCATATCATGAAAATCATGACTAACTTGTCATGAAAAGTGATTTACACGCCATGACCGTAGTGCTCCAAGGCCGTTTTCTATATATATCCAAAATATATATCCAAAAATTGGTACGATGAGACATCTCGGCATGACCAACATAAATGACAGGTGGTAATATGAAAATCATGACGTGCATGTCATGTACAACATGATTTACATGCCACGCTCATGATGCGCTGACGGCCGTTTCGCTAGCTCGATATACACCAAATTTGGTATTGCGTGGCATGACTGTATGACGAACATAAATGCCTCATATGGAAATCATTACATATCATGAGCAACTCATGACTTCCATGCCACGCTGACGGCACGCTCGCGGCCGTTTCGCTAGCTTGATATACACCAAATTTGGTATTGAGTGACGTGACTGTATGGCGAGCATAAATGACAAGTGGTGATATGACAATCATGACATGTCATGAGCAACATGACTTGCATGCCACGCTCATGATGCGCTAACAGCCGTTTCGCTAGCTTGATATACACCAAATTTGGTGTTGCGTGACCCGACTGTATGACGAACATAAATGCCAAGTGGTCATATGGGAATCATGACATGTCATGTGCAACATGTCTTGCATGATACGCTCATGTCACGCTCGCGGCCGTTACGCTAGCTTGATATACACCAAATTTGGTATCGCGTGACGTGACTGTATGACGAACATAAGTGGCAGATGGTAACATGAAAATTTTGGCATGCATGTCATCTACAATGCCATTTACATGCCGTGCTCATGGTGCGCTTGCGTCCAGTTCGCTAGCTTGATATACACCAAAATTGGTATTGCGTGACGTGACTGCATGACGAAAATAAATGGCAGGTCCTAACATGTAAATCATGACATGCATATTATGTACAGCATTATTTGCTCCTTGCTGGCTGCTTCGCATTACATTGATTCCCACAGTGCGCGGGATCTGCCGGTATTTTTTTTTCTCAATCGTCGGAGAACATGACTTTTGTGGGTTTTAAAGCCTGTAGAGCTTGTTGGTAGTTTGCATTGAAGTCTCTCGCTAATCCGTCGCGCTAAACTTGTTTTTGTGGGCATTAATTTTCATGTTTGAATTTTACGACGTCTGCATTTTACGATTTTTCGCAGTCCTGTGAACGTCGTAAAACCGATGTTTCACTGTATATCTAGCAAAAAGTGAAAGGTGAAACTCAAATAAATTTTGCCATGAATTCTCAACAAATAGTCTGAAGTTAAGCTAACCAAGGTTGAATGTAATTCGCATGTCGTAATAACCACAACTCTGGCACTTGTTTAGTAAAACAATAAGGCTGTGCTGCAAGGCACTGGACTGTTACAAGTCACTTCTTGTGTTTCTTGTCTTGTGTTCCCGTCCATGTCACTTCTTGTGTTCGTCTCGTTGGTGCCTTATTCCTTCCATTCAACATGCACCAACTAGCATAACAAAAAGTTCTACCTGTTACAAGTAGCTTTTGCTCGCATCAGTTTGCAAAATATTTTACATCCATAACTATTTAAACATGATTATATCACTAGCTATCCACATCAGTGGCCATGACGTTATTGCCTTTTAATATGACTTGGATTCAATCGCAACATGGTAATTTACATGGTTCTGCCTCTCAAAGGGCCCCTGCAACACTTTTCCAGGTAATCACTGTGTTAAAGGAGTTTTTAGAATCCATCAAGTACGCGTGGAGTCACAGGGATCTCCCTTCGTACCAGCAGTTGGCTGCGCAGGGTGAGATGACAAGGGGGCAAGTCCGCTCGCCAGCGTGCGTTGTGACCTTGAGCATGCAATAATAATAGGACATGGTACAGACGGGGATGAGAACACAGAGATGATCGCACCCGAATCATTGTTGAGGCTGGGCAAATGGCAAGTGAGCGTGACTCATGTGTTAGAAAGCCGTCCGTGGCCCTATCTGAGAAGGAATTAAGTTTTCTAGGGAGCATCGATCGGCGCGTGCACGTAGTGACAGTTCTTGCTTTTTTGCTTCGTTCTTTCCGTGCTTTGTTGACTGTTTTCTTCGTTTTTTGGCTTGCTCACCCTTTTGCAAAAACCTTTCCCATAGCTCATAATTGTCACATGTTGTTGTTCTTTGTGGTTTTGGCACATACAAACTTTCGTTTCTGCTCAATAAACTTAGTTGGAAGTTAGCGCTTGTCCTCGTTTGTCTCTGTGTCTTCGTCTTCAGTTCGCGCTATAGAACAAAATACACCAACTAGCCCAAGTTGCTACCCTTCTGAACTAATCAAAGTTAGCAAGGATACACTGCTGAAAGTAGCCCCTGCCACTTTCATGCGCATGCTTTTTTTTAAGCTATTCTTTTATATTCCCACACTGCCACTTATGTGAGCAACATTGCAACTGAATGACTTGACCAGTTACTTGAATGCTTCCTTTTTTGAATAAATCTTTTAGTTGCGAGTAAGTGCTTGTCCTGTTGCCTTTCCTCCTTGTCTGTGTGCACTTAGATCAGTTAAATCATGCATTTCAACCAACTAGCCCAGTTGTCCTGACTAGCTACGTTACAATAAAATTATCAAAGTTCCGCTTCAGCTGTTCACCCAAGGCACTACTCGATGGCCAAAGTGGGGTTTAGTATCTGGGCAAGTTTGTCAGGGTTTTCAAAAGAAAAGATTGCTGAGCTTGTGATTAAACCGCAGTCACATACTGCAACTTTCTTGGGAGTACCACACAGTGCTTCTCATTACAACAGTGATGTAACACCTCCTTCACGTGACCACAATACAACAGTCATAGTGAAGCAATTGGACGCAAATCGGCACTCACTCATTCGTGTACTATCGTCATCAAATGAAACCCAAACAGCGGCAAGCATTTGCAATGAAACAGTGTGTGCCCTCCAGTCATCACCATTGACAAGCGTGTGCATTTGGTTTGGCAGCACACTTGCGAATGCTTGCTACTGTTCTGATTTCATTTGCCACTGATAGTACACACTCAAGGCCACCCCTTACACCAGGGGTCTCAAACTCCTGTCAGCTACAGGGCCACAGTCCGGAAATTGAGTTCCGCAAAGGGCCAAGACAGTAGAGAAATTAAAGGGGGGGGGGGGGGGTGTTGAACAAAATTCCAGCTAACGTTGCCATTTCAAAAGAAGGCATATGTCATTCCTGCAGGGCACTGGACGTCAGGATACAAGAAACACTTCAATAGCGATATCCACAAGGACTAAAATCTGGACACCAATGCTGAAGTAGAGTTTATGTGCTGCGTTTATGTCTCAACACAAGTAGATCGCATGCGGTTCCTCACAAATAAAGTGCTCAATTCACATCTGTGTAGCTTACCTGAACAAAGCGTTATTAATTGCGATAGGCGAGAAACTAATGCGAGCCCCATTTAGCAATGTCGCAAAGTCATTTAAAATAGGTGTTGAAGAGTCATAAGCAGGCCACGGGCCGCTAGCGAAAGGTCGGCGGGCCGCGTGTTTGAGACCCCTGCCTTACACAAAGCACCCACCCACATAGAGCACAATAAGGGAGGAGGGATGCTGTATGTGGTCTTCTGTATGCACCTGAAAGAAGGAGTGCTGATTTGCATCCATTTATTTCACCATCATTAACCATACCAAGTGCAAATTCTACTGAACAATGCAGCAACAGCAGCATTGTGAGGCGACAGCCATGCTTCCCTGGAGATGACAGAGAGCAACCACTCTGGCACATTGCCTGCCCTCCACCTTCCCTTGTATGGCAGATGTTCAATTTCTTCAACTGGAAAAAAAAGGGAAAGGTGTCTTTTACCAACATTTTACAACAACAAACTTTTTTCAAACTTTTTTAAATACTACAAGACAGAATCCCCCCAAAGATTGCAGCTGTTAAAAGTTTGAATGTTGCATCTTTCACAAGTCGCATAATGCTTAAGCATGCAACGATAACAAAACACAGCAAAGGACTACGAATCTGGGAATAAGTACTCATACACAGTCAACACACAGCACAAGTTTTTTAGAAATAGACTTCATAGACTTGCAGAGGCACAGGTGTGGGCTATTCGGTCAATATTGCAGCACAAGGGCACACTGAATCGCTGTGATCTCTTGGCAATCACATGAAACGGCGGCAGCCTTAATGTCAAAAATGCCTCGAAATAGTTGCAGATGCTTGTTTGAATTAACGCTCTGTTAGAACCCAAGGAGACAGATGAATGGGCAGACAGCTATGTCGTTAAACCGTCTTCCTTCGTATTAAAACTGCCCTGGACTCCTTGTTAGGAGGTGACAGTGAAACAGTGCCAGTGTCATCTTCAAAATACTGGTCACAGCAGAAAGTGCTGTCTGCAAAGGCACACAACACTGAACATGACAAAAAAAATCACGCCATATCCACAAAGTGAATGATGTTGGAGGAGCTTGCTCGGAGATGATTGGGTAACCCGCGAATCCTCCGTACACATCTCCTACCATCATATATAGACGTGACAACGTTGTTATATACACATTACATGCGGCGCTCGGGTGGCGAGCCCCAGCTGCTGCTCGTTGTGAGCCCCCGCGCTGCATTGCGGTGTCCATTCGGCCGAGCGGTAACGAAGAGCGTTCACTGCCTGAGCTCACGGCGAAGAAAAAGGAGGCGCACGTGCTGAGAGTGTTGTGCGTCGCCTTGAGCGGCGCCACCATCTAGTGAGCATTCCTGAAATCACCGGAAAGCCGGCGCCTTGAGCGGAGAAGTGTACACGCCACTGCCATCGCCGCCATCGCCGCCGCCGCCGCTGGACAAGGCGCGAGGTTAAGAAGCTTGCCAAACAAGCTCCTAAAAACTGAATACAACATTTAAGAAAGCTTGCATGGTATACCAAAGTACATGAAGGAACAAACTGTCGAAGGTCAATTCAGTGTTCGACATAAACTGCTTGAAATTGATTGCCAAAGAAATGCATGTGCTGCTGCCCTGACAGAGACAAACCTCCTCGTTCAAATGCGAAGGCCACAGGCACTGTTGATGCATGCACAAGGTAATGTCAAGCACCATCCAAGAAAAGCTGAATTTTACTGAATACGGGCTGGTAGCTTTGCTCCTAAATGTGATGCGTGTACCAACTTAATGCAACCAACAGAATGTACTCTTTTAGCCACGAAGTAGTTTAAAGGGACCGACAACCAATTTTTATGGTACCCGTTTTAGCGCAACGGAACGCTTCAGGTCAGAGTGTCTATCATTGAATGATAATGTGGAAAACGCTGAGACATTTATAATCAAAGTTCGTGTTTCTGCACCGCAGCTCGACATGCTTCACTAGATGCAACAAAGGCAGCGACGCTTCTCAGCGTGCAACCTTTTTTTACCTTGCAAGCAGCCCTGAATAGAGCGGGGATGAATAACCACACTCCAATTCTAAGCACTGAATGCAGTGCGCATGAAAGCATCAGGCTGCATACAGCAAAGTGAACGGCTCCACAATCTAGCTTCAGGGCTCTTCCACTAGGCTGCGCAACATACTGGTTTTTTGGGATCTTTAAATGCAATTTAAAAAATGCAAATCTGACTCGGATCTCAAAGAGGATCTGTCACTATAATTCATGCTCTTTTTGTTTCCACCAGGATATAATCACATGTCCTGGCCAGTTGTCAGTCCTTTTAAAAGAGCGCTGACATAAAATTTACGATGAATAAAAATAGCGTGAAGAAATGGGACAAGACAAACAAGGCTACAGGACAAGTGCATACTAACAACTGTCAGATGCACTGCACTCGGAGCAGCAAACAGTAAAGAAACAGTAGAAAGGACACCAGAGGACATAAAATAGATAATCACAAGAAAATAACAGAAAAGGATATCAACTATCGCATAAAAGAGCAGATAAGCCCAACATAAACACAGGTGAATCAGTTTGTGCAGCTTTCACTTGGGGCGGAACTGGCTTCACTTTTTTTGTAATAACAAGTGCACAGCTAAAACAAGGGTCTGCGGCTTTTTTTTTCTTTGTTATTTCAAAGGCGAGATCTGAAGTCTGCACCAGGATGCCTGGTACTCATTTCTACGATGGTGTCCGCTATCTCCAAGCATTCTCTCTGACAGAGCTGTTGCAGCATGCCACAGCGAATGCTGATGTGCAAAGGCAATTTATTATTATGAGAGTGTGCTCTCTGTGTTATTGCAACATCTTTTTCGATTTCTTACTGCATAGCACCATACTGTAGCTTCTATATTTTTTCTTTTCTTCGCTTTGCTTTTTTCTGTGCAAACCGTGATACTGCATAACATATCAATTTTGCTTGACTACTTGACTTCATAGATAATACCCTATGTGATTGTACCCTTATTATGTGTTTTATCTTTGCTGGTGTTGTGGAATTTTTTTTCTTACTGATGCTGCATTAACTAAATTATTTAGTACTGCACTCCTCCTTAATACGTGCTCTGGTACTTACTGCTGTTCGTGGATATTGTATTACGAAAATACTACAAAGTTCCCTTTCTTGTACTGCCCCCCTTACACAATGCCTCAATGGAAGCCTGTAAGGTATTTTAAAATAAATAAATAAATATCTATGGGGACATTAAAGAAAAAATACGGGGCTCTCGAAAAAGTGACGTTAGATTAGCCATTGTCTCTCTTCCCAAGAAAACGCATGTCTTCCCTACATCCCTGCACCAGTAAAACTGATGGTGTTCCCTTTCTCCAATCAAGTGGTCTCAGATGCCATGTGTCCCGCCATCATCTTGCCAGAGTCCGATAAAAATTCGCACATTTGTTCGCTGTGCACCATGTGGAAAGGGATGCAATACACCACACAAGCCCCCCAAGATGGAGGTGAACAGCAAAAAGCATTCCATCAGAAGGTCTGGTTCACACACTGCAACTCGTTTATGCTCGCTTTTTGTCAGCTTGAGCCACTTAACGCCTACTCAAGGCATTTTGTGTGAAATGCCTTGAGCCACAAAATGCCTACATTTACTGGTAGGCAGTTTGTTCAAGTGCCAAAATCAAACAGCGAGAGAAATTGTCGAAGCCCTTTGGATTGAAAAACTAAAAGAGAAGTCCATCAGCCATCCTTCGATCGCCTCGCTCCTCTCATCATATCTTTAATGACATTTTCTTCTAAGTTGTTTGCTAGATGCGCATTTGACGTATTCTGTTGCTGTGGACGCGCTGATCTGAGGCACTGCGATCACATGCGATTGTTATATGCGCAAGTGATGTGTTTTTTTGACGAGATCACGCAGATCATGTTGGGTTCAAGTTGAGCAGATGTTTTTTTCAAAAATAAACCAGTTGTCAGATTGTGCTTGTCCGTGTGCGCTCTTTCAGTCGTCTTTGTTTGTTATGCGGCTAAAAGTTGTAGAACCTTTCTTTGGATAGCGTCTGCCGCCTGGTAATGAGGGCTCTTTTCTCAGTTTCCCAAAAAACAGAGAAATGCAGCAGGGCCATTTTCTGGGACAGGTGGGTGAGCATTGTTCCAAGTGCTCTTTTTCTGCCTGTTGATTTGAAGGAAAGGTGTATTGCATGACCTACCTCTTCCGCTGGCCTCAAAGAAATTGCAGTGTACGCTCCAATAATTCCCGCAGAACTTTTTGAACAATCTTTACAGTGTTATCCAGCGATTGGAAGACAGGGAAGATGGTCCCTATTTTCAAGTCAGCTAAGGCTCATTCAGTTAAAACTATGAACCGATCCCACCCACAAGCATAAAAAGACATCATATATTCACACATAGTTGAATTTTTGGAGGACAATTCTTTCTTTATTAATTCCCAACATGGATTTAGAAAAGTGCTTTCATGTGAGACCCAACTACTAACATTTACTAATGATCTGTTTATCGCTACTGATCTTGGTTTCAATATAGACTGCATTTTTCTTGAAAATTCTGCAACGTCACCTTGCATCTATGGAAAACATTACAAACTCCCCAGATGGCGAGCTTTGTCTAATGGTTCTGTTCATTAAAGTATAATTTGCATATTTATTACCTAAGTACTAGACTGAGTCATTCTAAGCTGCATGCCTCTACGATAGATGTAAACCAATAGAAATATATAATTATTGCATGTCTTCAATTTTCAATAAATGTCAAATGCTTCCTGAAATGCCCTGTGTATGGATATGTGGTGGCGTGTAGCATACATTCACCCGAGACTTACACTCAGCTCCAACTCAAGCAACAAGATTTTCATAGTGCATTAAACGTTTTACTCAAGTTATGAAGACAATGCCCAATAGTCTGACATGTGCTTGAGCAACTGACAATGACTCATGAAATGTGAAAAGATATTGCACAAGTGCATCCTCAGCAGCACTCCAGAATATCAGCTGAACACACAGTCGTTGCCTAACCAGAGACTGTAATGGTTAAACTGCCATGACTTGCATTTAATAGAGGTTACACTTGAAAGGAATTGAAGTCTGCTGCTATGCTACCTGCAAAAGGAAAATGCTAGAATATTTCAACAATTCAGACGTTACCAATATGTGGTCCATTCAAATTCAGAAAAAAATTATTTGAAAGATACGATGTAAGAATGGCAGACTGGGCGTGTTGGTTTAGCGATTCATTGCCCGTGGTTGTCAATGTAGTCCTGATCTCAGTTCCTGCTCGGTTGTCGCCAGAAGCCACGATAAATCGGTAAGATTAATCATAGAGGCCAAGAAAATCATCGCAGCAGGCGATAAATGCGTTAGCATGGCTTCCATTTCACTATCACCTAAAGAGTTGCGTTACTTGAATGCGACTGCGCATTGAGGACCTGTGACAACGCGTGGTGTGTATATATACTGTGCTCTTTTTGAAATAAACATTGTGCGAAGTGGCGCTCTGTGTGTGTGTACTCTCCCTCTGTCCGTTTTCATCATCGCGCCTTACACTTCAAAAAAAAAATTTGAAAGACATACAGCAGCATACTACACAGTGCACAGCTGAACAAGTTACCACTTAAACACAAAGGCTCTGTTCAACAGTTTTTTTTCCATGCACATTTCCTAGATTAATTAAAGGCACTGCAAAACAGTTTTGACTGTTTTGTACAGGTGCATTGAGCTGGTAGAAAAAGTGCTTAGCTCATTAGCTCTTGCTGTGTTATTGTAAGGCTTTAATCTGCAGTTTGCTACAGATTGTAGCCGCAGCGTTTTGTAGCAGCGCCGTTTTGCCCCCCAACATGTTACATGGGTGAGTGATGTCACACAGGTGACCAATCTGATTGTCCTACAGACGTTACGGTTTGATTTGCCAATTTATCGTTGTTCACAATGACTGGAATACTTCATAATTTGTTGAATTATGGAAACAGTAACAAAAACGGAATACACTATCACAGTTCACTACTACAGGTGGCAACTTCCGGCGAGAATTGTCGGCCCGTTTTGCAACACGCTCCATGTTGATGTGAGCTGCGCGGCCAGTGCCGATCCCCAGGTTCCTCCTCTCTAGGACTATTAGGTACTTACTGTATTTCATGTAGGCTGCAAATACTTAATGGTGACGTGTTAAATTGAAACACGTGCGCCTGTGCAAGGTGGGCAAAGTCACTGCAAAGCCTCCGTACCGTAAGCATCGGGTTTTCACAACTCCGTCAATGCCAGGATCCACGGATTAGCGTTCACAAGTTTACGCCCAAGATGGCACCACAATTCTCGTATTTACACTTATCGATATCGCTGTCACGAAAATTTAGTTTGTCTTCATACTTCTTAGCACATCCAGATTACCGGCACACTACAGAAGACAATGCACGTGGCTAAGGTCATTAAGACATCTGATTGCGTAAAGCTCAAACGTGCACTGGCAATGGCTGCGAAAGGTGTAGTGGTCACCAGTGTGGACCCGGCCACTCAGTGGAGTTGAGAAGGAAAAGCAGTGCTAGTAAGGAAGGTCCCAGCTGAAGCTGCCTCGATAAATCATCATCAGACTGCCTGCGGCCACTGCAGCGCAAAAGCCTCTCGCCCATCAACCCGGTCCTGTGTTTGCGGTGGCCACGTTCTTCATCTGAGATACCCACCTCACTTTCTGCCTTCTCTTGGAATCCAGTCTCTTACTCTTACTGACCAGTGGTTATCTTCCCTATGCACCACATGCCCATTTATACTTCTTGGTTTCGGCTAAGATGTTCTTAACACCCGTTCGTTCCCTGACCCACTCTGCTCTCTTTCGTGTCCCTTGCGGTTACACATGTCATTTGCCTTTCCATGCCTCAATACAAGATTAAATTATGGTGCAAGTGATATGATAATGCCATTGCCTAAACCCTAATGCGATTAAAGAAAACATTTTGGGGACCTCTTAACGTACACATCTGAGAGCAATGCACTAGCACTGAAAAATGATGCTTAAGGACTATTTTAAGCACATGCGATTCTTGCACCCAAAGTGCGCTACACTGGCATTCTTGCCAGCCATGCTGAATCGGGATGCAACATCAGGAGTGTGGACATGACTTAGCATCTGGCAGCAGAATGTAACGACCACTGGACCACACGGAGAGTCTTCCCTGAGCAAAGCTGATGATGTAGGTGCCCAAAAGATGTTTGAAAAGCTACTGAAGCAAATGTTTAAATTTGCGCCAGGCAGGGCCAATCACGAAGCTTAAGCAGAAAAAGCAGGTGCTCACATTCAAAACCACGTATCCCAAGTCATTGTGCTGAAACAAGCCCACCACCACATTACTACTTGGTTAACATGCATGGCACAGCCCTGGAACATTTGCCATTCATTGTGCAAGCCAGAAAGCTGCCACAGCCCGATAGGCGTATCTACCGGGGGGGGGGGGGGGGGGGGCAAGGGGGCCACTAGCCCCCCCACTGAGAAAACTTAGGCGGGCGGAGCCCCCCCCCCCCCCCCCTTTCGACAATGGTCGCTGTCGGCTGCACACAGGGACACCGACAAGTGAGGTGAAGTTTTACTTCTACGCAGCAATCACATAATTATATCACGGCCACTCGATGAAAACACACGGTGCGGCCTGCCGCGTGGAGCGGAGAAGGCGTGGCGCGCCTAGTGCTCCGGGCTGCCACTGCGCCGCCACCAGTAGGGGAAGTTCTGAGGAGACCGAAAGCGAGAGCGCCAGATCACGGCTTTACAGCGCAACTGCGGTGCGCTTGTTAGTTTTTAATTAAAGGGTTATGATAAGCTTGCTATAATGTTAATCATACTGGTAAGCGTCCCTACCGTAAGTGTGTCGTCGAGTCTTGAACCTAAATATAGCAAGCGTTTGTTTTATCTGGAGTGGCTGCTCGGGCGAGTTGCGATTTTTCACGTTTTGTTTTCTCTCTTTCGTTGCTGTTGCGCTGTTCACAGTCGAATATGTTCGTTTGCGGTATCGTTATTTTTGCAATAGGAGAGTCGTTCATTGACAAGTGCGGCTGTATTTCCGAAATGATTGTGTTTCTCACACCCTCGAAAGCAAAGCACCATGAGCATCAGGGGAGTCATAATTGCTTTATTGGACGTGTATTTTATTGCACAGTTTTCTTACTCGTGTACTGGTCATTTCGCGCAGTTTAAGAACATCTAACTGCAAATAACCAATTAGCCCGCCAGAACATCTTAATGGGGGGGAAAACTGCCAAGTTCTTGGAATTACAGGTGCAGCACTTTCCCAGCCAGAGGCTTTCACACCAGGCGAACGAGATGCTCATCTGTCATGTTAACATTTCCTGCCCAGTTGGCTAGAAGCGCTCGTAAGAGCTTTCCGAGGAAAGCTTTGCAAACTTCCATGGCCTGCTCCTGGCACAGCAACAGGTGTGGCGAAAGTGCAGACGAAAGCAGGTCGCAAATCTTGTCCCTTCGTCTCACGTCTAGTGCTATCTTCATGGCCTTGTTGATTTCAGAGTACCAATATGTATGCCATATTAGCGCTCTCGAAACACGAAGTGCAATCAACAAGAAGGTTTCAAACCAAGTTGTTAGAAAGCGCTGCGTGTTTGCATTTTCTTTGTTTATTTATTCCTTGTGTTGCGAGTGCGACTAAGTAATCAAATCGATAGGGGCATACGAATTTTCGAAAACTTCGAATAACGAATTGAATAGCACATATTGAGAATACCGAATATTTTTTGAATAATTTTCAAACATTGAGCACCGATGGGCAAAACCCCAGAGGAAGAAAACTTACAACAGCGAAAGGTCATCAGTTCCTGTCTTTGTGTCGTAGTAACTGAAGGAAGGGACTACGGCTGCCCTGAGCTTCAAAAGTGCAATTTTTGCACACATGTACATGAATAACAACACAGCCAGTTGTTGTGTCAGTGTAAATTGATTTTGCCGGTACAGTATTCAGCACTGATAGTTACAGAGCTGCTGTTTGTGCGAAGGCACATGTTATAGGTCATCTGTTCCATTACGTAGCTATATGCATGGTGCTCGATTCAGCATTGTTTAATTTTTAGGCGTCAGTTTTATTTAGAAGCTATAGGCAAAGTAGCCCCTTCAATACGGTAGTCGCACCTGTATTTCAACCCACCGTTACAAAATACCTCCCGGCTCTAGTCGCTGCATTCGGCGAGCTTACCCCAGTTTTCATAATTGTATTATTTTTTGATGATTAAAAACACTCGCAATGTTCCTTTGTTAAAGTTGCGAATTTGTTTCAGCAATATAATAACATCTCGGGTTCTTCTTTTATTATTAAATGTATAGCTGTATTGAAAATGGTTTCCTTACTATTCGAAAATTATTCTAATAGTACTAGAGTCATATTACTCGATTCAGTTTGAAAATTCAGTAGTCACACTCCCCTACATATGTACTGAATTCCAACTAGTCCAAACCACAACCTTCTTTACTGATATAACAGCATGTATTTTAAAGCGGATCCTTTTTTTTTTTTTTTTTCTATAACTACGCGCGAGAAATGGCTTGGTATAGACACAGATCTAGTTATTTTATTATTCAGAACAAGGAAACTTTACCTTCTCATCACAGGCACGAATGAGATAGCCAGTCAAATAAGCAATTGGAGCTAGCTCTATGTCAGCTCGCATCCCAGACCAGCTACTAAATAATTCCAGTTCATTGGCAAGCTCTCTCGCAGCAAGCAGAAGACCAGATGGAATAGGAGCAGATCCTTGATTCTTTACATCCATCTTAATGGGTGCGTTAGCCTCTGAACTCACAGGAGGGGCGTTCCCATTTTTTGCAGCTTGCGGTATTCCAACCTAATGGAACGTTCGTCGAACACAGCGGCCCACAACAGTTGCGCGGCATTTTGCCTAACGCATAAAATATCACACATGCGCAAACTGTCTTGAGTGACACTCAGAGCTAACCATGCATGGAAAAACGACCACCGACTCGACCTATCTGCTCTTTTTCGAACACTCGCTCCTTCCTGCCGGCACGTCGCGCCTCTTCCCACTCTCCCCTACTACTAGCGCCCCCCAAGCGAAATGCGGCGACAACTGTCAACTCCGCTTCCACGCTCTCACCCATTGCCTGTGCCGCGACGCGGCAGGCCGCACCGTGTGTTTACATCGAGCGGCCGTGATTATATAATGAAAAGTTTTCCTGCACTTTTGCTGTGGAGATTGTCTTCAGTGTCATGACCACGCACTGCAAGTTCTCTGCGGTGCAGGGTACCTATGCGACGCTTTCGAGCTTTGTGCTACAGCAGTGCAGAGAAGGCTACCACTGAGTAGGGGCTCTATAACGGTAGAGCACTTTGTCATGTTTTATTCTGCTCTGCCTGGCTTGAAATTTACATAATTGATGACGCGAATACGGGCAGGAACCAGTAAACGTTTTATGGGCCAATCAAATGCTCTTCCTGTTTCAGGAAATTCATCATCTTTCATCGGAAAGGAATAGCATCACCGCTGCTCTATATTCAATTTGCTATGAGTCAATGAGTATGCAGAAGTTTTGAGTGTTTTAGTTGGGCCACATTGAGAGAGCTAAAGAAAGTTTCCGCTTTTGTTTCCGATTAATCTGCTTCTCCTTGCTTACCAGATAGTAGCTTGCAGCGATCACAGCGGCTTGCAACAAGGAGAGGCGTGTACTCAAGTATGTTGGGAAGCCCAGCTTTCAAGCTTGCCCAGCAGTTTGATCTACCGGTCAAGAATCACGCTTTTCTGGAGTGAAAACAGCGCACACTTGACACGGACCGACAGAGAATAGACAAGACACAGGCGCTGACTAACAACTGAAGTTTCTATTCTCTGTCGGTCCGTGTCAAGTGTGCGCTGTTTTCACCTCAGTATGCTCAACCAACTAGCTCGAGATGTGTTATTCAAGTTCTTTTCTGGAGATCGAATTGAGAACCGGCCTAGTTGGACTTGAGTCATCTCGAATTGACTTGTACAGAGAAAAATACAACTCTGAAGGCAAAGAAGCCCACTTGCGCTGCACTGTTTATTTCTCTCCCTCTCAGCAAGGATGAGTTTACCGAGTTGCATACGCGCACAAACAGTTCAACATCGTTACACCACAACTGAAGGTATTTATTATGCTCATATGAATCCATCTCGCCAGCTGCTATAAGCAGCCGCTGACAATGTGATCGGCGGGCAGTCTTCTTGAATTACGTTCCCAATGTGACATCGTGAGACGATTAAAAAATCGCGCCATATCCACGAAGTGAATGATGATGAGTGGGCGAAGCTCGATCGTTTTCATCCATGGCAGAAAGAGAATGTGTGGTCTGGAACACACTTTCTGGAACGGTCTGGAAGCGTCATCGTCATCGTTATCACGTGTAGTGGGTACATTCCACTATACTGGAACGCGCTTATACTTCATCGTTATCATGAGTAGTGGGTACATTCCACTAGTCTGGAAGCGTCATCGTCATCGTTATCACGTGTAGTGGGTACATTCCACTATACTGGAACATGCTTATACTTCATCGTTATCACTAGAGGCCGGATTTTTAGGCACTAAAAATCGCCTTTTAGGCGCCAAAAATAGGCAGGAAAAACACAGTTTTAGGCCCCCAAAATCGTAAATATAGGCACAATAAATTTTTACAAAAACTTAAATTTTCGAATAAAGACGTGCGCGACCTGGTGTACGACAGGAAAACAAACAAATATTATATTTTATGATGACACAAAGGCGTTAATGGTTTAGCATAGCCATGCAATGGTACCTTTTCGGGCATGGTTTCCAGAACACGGTCTCTTCTTTTATTGTCCAGAATGGTGAGTTAAGTGTCCACCATCGAATAAACACGCTCCTGGGTCTGTTTCTTTTCGGCATGGCTGGGAAGGGCAGCACATGATTCAATAGCCAGACCGCTAAAAGGCCAGACGGGTCTGTTAGCCTCGTATTGGCCTGGTCTAATCAGGCAGGGTGAATTTCTCCTATATGTGTGAACACCATAAAGGGCCCCTTAGCAGGTTTGAGCGTTTCGAGCTAGAAGTGTAATGCATGCACTGCGCTAACGATCACGTCTGCCAAGATTTGCAACGCTACGCTCCCCGGAAGGAGGTGAAATGTCAGACTGAATGCCTCGTGCCCTTTATCTCACGGGCGCGTGCACCAATGTGGGGGAGGTGAAGTTCAACAAGGAATGGTCCTGCGTACGTCACAGTAGTACGTGATACTGCGAGAATTATTGGAGGCTACATGTGTAATTTGTGCAATCTGTTGCTTGAACAGAAGAATGAAAGTTAATAGAAATATTAAAACATAGAAACATAATGTGTGCGCGTTATTATTTATTTATTTTTCTTCAAATCGAGAGCGATGTGAGACTTCACTGCCTATATTTTGTTCGTGTTCGTGTTCTTGCTGTTCCCGCGTCGTGCCGGCGCCAGCCCTGACAACGCTTAGCATGTTTTTGGTGCATCGTCTCTTGGAGCAGCTCCAGCGGTGCGACGCGCTGTGTCGTGGTAAGGATACAGTATCTATGCCAGCCTCTCCAAACGCAGACGGATCCATCCCCCCAGAAACAGGCAGCGAGCGCCGAAACGATACAACACCGCTTGTGCGCACGGCCTGGCTTGGGGATGTCATGTGAACATAGTTTAATCTTGCGTGCGCATGGCGTGTTGATGCGTCTACGTTGTGTGATCTTCCGGCTCCGAGTTTCTCTGATACCGAAGAGGGAAGGGAAGGAATTTGGCTTGCGAGTGGCAAAGGTTTCAACCTCACCTACGGCATCATTTTTTTCGCAGCTCGTAATGAACCAATAAAAAAGTTCTTGTGGTACAAAGCTCTTCATTGGGCACGCAAACACTTCCAGTATCTGACTAAAATTTCTCATGTGACCCTGTGAAGCGCCCTTTAAGAAGTAAATTACAAACGAAACAAAAGCCATGTGCACATCTGATTTTTTACCCACTTTCTACTTTCCCCTGACGGCACTCCATGGTTTCGCATTCGTTCTCCATATTCCTGCTGCTGCGCACAGGCACCTCCTGTTTCCTGCCCCCCCCACCACGCCCAAGTCTTCAAGGAGGTACTTCAATTCCATGGGAACACTGGACTGGAAAACAGGTGGTAAAAGCTGCCCGCCAGATATTCGGCCAAGGACACCACTCTCCTCTTCCCGCCTTTATTTTCTTTTCCCCATTCCGATGTATACGCTGGGACGTGCTCCCATTTAGGGCTGCAGAACTAGCGCCTTTTCCTCCCCCCTGCTCTAACCACTCGCGTCATGTCAGTGTGGTGGGGTAAGGTGGTCAGCACGTCCCATTTCACTGCTGCTACCGGTTGCTTCCCGGATGTCTGTTGAACTAGGGAACAAGGTTGTTGCACCCCATAGAGCTCCGAAGCGTCAATTTTGCCCGGTAACATATAATTACGGTCTCCAACTCTACTCGAAAGCAAAATTTGAGGTTAAATAGCGATTATATAGGCGCCAATTTTGAAAATAGGCATTTATGGACACTTATAGACATTTAGGCACAAACCCCAAAAATGGGCATTTATAGGCACTATAAAAACACTATAAAAGCCCTCCTTAACCCCCTAATTCATGCTCATTTAACATAGTGGCGCGATAGGAACGCAAGGAAAAAAATAGGCATTTGCCTAAAATCCGGTCTCTAGTTATCACGTGTAGTGGGTACATTCCACTCTACTGCGTCATCGTCATCTTTATCACGTGGAGTGGGTACATTCCACTATATGTGGCTACCTACCTACCTACCTACTACTAGTACTACTACTACTAGTACTACTACTACTACTACTACTACTACTACTACTACAACAGAGGAGGGACAGACCCACACCCTAAGGAGCTTCGCCCCTAAAAAATGTTTAGGTAATGTTCAGCATTCTAAGGCGCTGTTTAGTGTGCACACGTCATTTTAACGCCGCGACAGACATTGCGTAACAAGCACGTGATTTTATGGCACACCGAAAATTTTTGATGAATGACGAAGAACCAATGGCCAGAAATATGCCATATTGAAAATAGTGTATCCTCTTATATTTTCATGTAGTCGTGCGTGAGTGGTCTTTGCGCGATGGGTCTCCTTGGGGTCATTTCTTGCATCGCGTTAAGAGCAGGTGTTGTGTGCATAACCCAGAAAATTTCGACCAATCATAAACAGCCGACGACCAATGTGGAAGGAAACAGTGCGGGGTAGTATAAAGTTATAATCACCCACATTTCTTAACAGAAAATTTGTGCTTATACCATTTGCATAGGCGTATTTACCTGAAGAGGCAGGGGGCCCTCCAAGCAAAGTTGCGAATACAAGTACGATGAGTAGAGACCGGATTATAGGCAAATGCCTATTTTTTTCCTTGCGTTCCTATCGCGCCACTTTGATATATGAGCATGAATTAGGGGTTAAGGAGGGCTTTTATAGTGTTTTTATAGTGCCTATAAATGCCTATTTTTGGGATTTGTGCCTAAATGTCTATAAGTGCCCATAAATGCCTATTTTCAAGATCGGTGCCTATATGAACGCTATTTAGCCTCAAATTTTGCTGTCGAGTACAGTTTGAGACCGTAATTCATGTTACCGGGCAAAATTGACGTTTCGGAACTTTATGGGGTGCAACAACCTAGTTCCCTAGTTCAGCAAACATCCGAGAAGCAACCGGTAGCAGCAGTGAAATGGGACGCGCCGGCCACCTTACCCCACCGCACTGACATGGCTTGAGCGGTTGGAGCAGGGGAGAGGAAAAGACGCTATTTCTGCAACCCTAAATGGGAGCACGTCCCAGCGTGTGCAGTGGAATGGGGAGAGGAAAATAAAGGCGCGAAGATGAGAGGGGAAGAAGAGGAGAGTGGCGTCTATGGCCGAGGACGTGGCGGGGGGGCTTTTACCGCCGGTTTTCCAGTCCAGTGTTCCCATGGTACTGAAGCACCTCCTTGAAGATTTGGGCGTGGTGGGGGGGCAGAAAACAGGAGGTGCCTGCGCGCAGCAGCAGGAATATGGAGAGCGAATGCGAAACCATGGAGTGCCGTCAGGGTAAAGTAGAAAGTAGGTAAAAAAAAATCAGATGTGCACATGGCTTTTGTTTCGTTTGTAATTTACTCTTAAAAGGCGCTTCACCAGGTCACATGAGAAATTTTAGTGAGATACTAGAAGTGTTCGCGTGCCCAATGAAGAGCTTTGTACCACAATAACTTTTTAATTGGTTCATTACGAGCCGCGAAAGCATGATGCCGGTAGGTGAGCTTGAAACCTTTGCCACTCGCAAGCCAAATTCCTTCCCTGCCCTCATCGGTATCAGAGAAATTCGGAGCCTGAAGATCACTCGACGTTGACGCATCAACACGCCATGCGCACGCAAGATTACACTATGTGCACATGACATGCCCAAGCCAGGCCGTGCGCACAAGCAGTGTTGTATCGTTTCGGCGTTCGCTCTATAGTGTACTGCCTGTTTCTGTGGGATGGATCCGTCTATGCGTTTGGAGAGGCTGGCATGGATCCTGTATCCTTATCACGACACAGCGCGTCGCACAGCTGGAACTGCTGTAAGGGACGATGCACCAAAAACATGCTAAGCGTTGTCAGGGCTGGCGCCGGCACGACGCGGGAACGGCGAGACACAAACACCAAAGAAATATAGGCAGTTAAGTCTCACAACGCTCTCGATTCGAAGAAAAAACTAAAGAAAAACACGTACACATTCAGTTTGTGTGTTTTAATATTTCTATTAACTTTCAGTTTAATATTTCTATTAACTTTCATTCTTCTATTCAAGCAACAGATTGCGCAAATTACACATGTAGCCTCGAATAATTCTCGCAGTTTCATGTACTACTGTGACATACACAGGACCATTCCTTGTTGAACTTCACCTCCCCCACATTGGTGCACGCGCCCGTGAGATAAAGGGCACGAGGCATTTAGTCTGACATTTCACCTTCTTCCGGGGAGCGTAGCGTTGCAAATCTTGGCAGACATGATCGTTAGCGCAGTGCATGCATTACACTTCTAGCTCGAAACGCTCAAACCTGCTAAGGGGCCCTTTATGGTGTTCACACAAAGAGGAGAAATTGACCCTGCGCTATTAGACCTGGCCAATACGAGGCTAACAGACCCTTCTGGCCTTTTAGAGGTCTGGCTATTGAATCCTGTGCTGCCCTTTCCAGCCGTGCCGAAAAGAAGCAGACCCAGGAGCGTGTTTATTCGATGGTGGACACTTAGCCTACCATTCTGGACAATAAAAGGAGAGACCGTGTTCTGGAAACCGTGCCCGAAAAGGGACCATTGCATGGCTATGTTAAATCATTAACGCCTTCGTACAATCATAAAATATAACATTTGTTTGCTTTCCTGTCGTAGACCAGGTCACGCACGTCCTTATTCGAAAATTTGAGTTTTTGTAAAAATTTATTGTGCCTATGTTTACGATTTTGGGGGCCTAAAACTGTGTTTTTCCTGCCTATTTTTGGCGCCTAAAACACGATTTTTAGTGCCTAAAAATCCGGCCTCTAACGATGAGTATAAAGAATGTACTACGCCCTTACACCACAAGCTCTTAAAAAAACCTCTGGTTATAGGGTGAACTTGTTGGCTAGTTGGTTTAACATTTTCAATGAGGAAACAGCGCGGTAAAAACACGCTTCGTGTGGTGTGTCGCTCGTTCCTTGCTTTGTCTTCGAGTTTTTACCGCGCTGTTTCCTCATTGAAAACCTGTGGTTAGCAAGTTACCAATCACAGTAACATAATAATAGTAGTCATAATAACAATGCGCTAGAAACTCTATTGCGACTAGGAGCAAACAAAATAAAATATAGGATTCGCAAGCCTCAATATGTGCAAGAAAGTGTAGTAGTAATTGCGGAATCGAAAAGGTGCAGTAACGGCTATCTACATTAAAGAAAGCAATTACTAGTGAGCTGCGTCTAGACATTAACGAAATTTCATTGAATGATGCAAATCTGTCCTACTGAGCAGGCCTCCATCGACATAATTGTATTCATGCATAAAAAATGTTGCTTGTAATACCATTACATGCGTAACACGTGTTTCGGAAGGACCAGAGAGACCGCAGCATCGATACGTCTTCGGTTTATTGCGTATTGAACGAGAATAAAAAATAATAGAATGTGCCGCTGGCCACCTCTTCTTCCTTGTCTTCGAGCCCCATCTTCAAATCTGTTTTCTACATGAAGTTGAGAGTATGACGGAAACCCGTCTGGCCGGGATGGAACATATTAGTTGAAGGGATCCGGACACCGACCAAATGATTTAAAAACGAATGTATTTAAATCATTTGGTCGGTGTCCGGATCCCTTCAACTAATATGTTTTCTACATCTCCCCGCCGGCCAGATTCCACCGAAGCAGCCTTCGAGAGAATACAACAGTTGAATGGGTCTTTTCACTAGCTTTCCTTCAGATGTCCGAAGTAAGCATGTCCTCACAAATCCATCCTTGCCTGGGAAAATCTTTTCAACCTTGCAAAGTTTCCAATGCGTTCTTTTACTCGATTCTCCAAGCAAAAGTATATCTCCTTCTTGTACAGTTGTGTGACCAGCCGTTTTTCTGCTTGCACATTTTAGCTCCTTCAAATACTCTTTTTTCCATCTGCTCCACCATCTTATCATTGCCTCTTTCCTTTGGCTCCAGTAATTCAGCAAACTAAGATTTCCAAATTTGCTGGCTTCTGGATTGTTGATGACCTGCCTGCCTGTGATAATATCTGCCGGCGTTATTGGATGTGGCTCGTTATAATAGTCATACACGTAAGAGGTCGGTTGTTAATGACTCCTTCTGCCTCAACAACCACGGTTCGTAGTTCCTCTTCATTCAACAGTCGAACTCCTATAGCCTTGCTCATGGATGTCTTAACGCTTCTGATGAGCCTTTCATAAAAACCTCCCCACCACGGAGCTAACTAGGCAATAAACTTCCATTTGATTCGCAGGTTGCTAGTATAGTGTTGCACCCGTTCGTCTTCCAACTTCAATATTTTGTTTATCTTTTTCTCAGATTTCTTGAAGGCTCTTACGTTGTCACTATAAATTGTAGAACACAATCCTCTCAGTATGGAAGCTTGGGCGTGTTGGTTATACATCGGAGGGAACACAGCGCAAAAGAAGACGGGGACAAGGAAGGGCGACGCACACACAGCGCTGTGTGTGCGTCGCCCTTCCTTGTCCCCGTCTTCTTTTGCGCTGTGTTCCCTACAATCCTCTCCTCGCAACAAATCTTCTGAATGCTTGTATAAAAACTTCTGATGACATCTTCTTGACCAGCTAAAGTTGTACACCTCTTGTGACGGCACGGGTAAATGTCACAATGTAGAACTTCGTTATATTACTACCCTTTTCCTCTTGAACATGTAGGCGTCCAGCAAAACCTACACCGATTGTATCGAATGGGCTCGTTTTGGTTATCCTGGGAGTGGTGCCATTGCTTGCATCATTGGTTTGGAATTAAATCTTCTACACGTGATGCATTTCTTTATAACGTGTTTTATCAACTGGCTGCCACGAACAATCCAAAACTTCATCCTTATATAAGTCAATGTAGACGAAACACCACCGTGCATGGTTGTTTGGTGTGCATCAAGTACCAAGAGTTCTGAAAAGTGACTCTGTCTCGTCAAAACAATGGGATGCTTTTCATTAAAGCTTAATTGACTCCATTGCAGCCTTCCTTGCACTCTTAGGACACCTTGATCGTCTTCGAATATGTCTGTGCCGTATAGCTTCATCTCGTCATTTATTCGCATCACTATGTTTTGTAAAATCTTCTGTTCTTGCTTTATCAGCACCAACTCGGCCTCGTCCAACTCTTCTCCTGTTAGTGAACCTGTTCTCCCTTCTCTTTTTATATTTCCAATGTACGCATTACCCATGCTGTGACTTGAAGTGCCTTCTTGTATGATCCGAACCTGCTGACGTCGATTATATTCTCTTGACTAGTGGTGGTAGACTGGCCACAAGCTCTTCTTTGTCTTTGAGCTCATCATGGTCAAATTCCATTATGATGTCATAATCAGGCCTTTGGTTTTCGTTATTGATCCAAGTGGGGCCTTTCCACCATAACTCATTGTTCAGCAAGTGTTTTATCTTAATGCCTCTAGTCATCAAGTCTGCAGGATTTTCGTCGCTTTTCACATAACTCCATTGGCTCTCGTGGGATTTGCTCTTGATTTCTGCTGCGCGGTTGCTAACAAACAGATCTCTCGTCTTGCTTGACTTGATCCAACATAATACAATTTGAGAGTCAGTCCAGAATCTCACGCTCCTTATTTTCCTGTTGAAATTACCAGTTATATGAGTGGCTAATTGAACTGATACCGTGGCAGCCAATAACTCCATTCTTGCCAGCATAATCGTCTTGATTGGAGCCACTCTACCTTTTGTGATTAGTAAACTGGCTTGATTGCTTCCATCCAAATATTCCGTGACAATGTACGCTGCTGCTCCATACGCCATTGGACTTGCATCTGAGGAAACGTGCACAGTCGATGTTTTTACTTCAGCTTGCACGTTGTCGTAGCATCTGTTGATAGTGAATTCGTCCAGGTACTCAAGCTCTTCTTCCCGAATCCTTCCATGCTGATTGATGCTGGCTTGGTAATGGGTCGTCCCATTTTAGTTTGTCCACCCTAATCTTCTGTAGCCTTACCTTTGCTTTAACTGAAAATGGCGTCAAAAAGCCCTAGAGGGTCGTAGAGCCCTGCTGTGGCTTGCAGTACTTGTCGTTTGGAGAGCTTGCTCGTATCCACATCCTTTCGCCGCGTAGTGTCAGGAAAGCTCAGCACGTCGTCTACGAAATTCCATTTCATTCTCAGACCCTTGATTTGTCCTTCCTTTCCGATTCCTCAATCCAAATCATCCCCTTCTTCATCAAATAGACTTCGTAGTTTGGCGTCACTTGAAGTCCATTTTCTTAAGTTCATTCCAGCGTTACGAAAAATGTCTCTTGCTTGTTTGTATAACTTAGCAGCTGCCGAGTACTCGTTGGCTCCTAGTAAGACATCGTCTACGTAAATTCCCTTCCGGAGTTGCGCCACAACTTCGGGATATTTTTCTTCGAAGTCATCCAGGTGCCGCTGAATCGTTGCCGCTAGAAGAAAGCTACTCTATGTTGTACCGAAAGTTACTCTCGTCATCCTCCATGTTCTTATGATCGGGCTTGGCGTTACTTCGCTGGGTGTTTTTTCCCACCACAGAAACCGCAATGCGTCCCGGTCATGTTCGTGTATCGCTATTTGCAGGAACGCCTTTTCCACGTCTGATGACATGGCAATCCTGTTCTGTCGAAAGTTCATCAACAAACTAGTGATGTCTGGGTTACGGTTTGGCCCGTTCTCCAAGTTGTCATTCAATGATTGTCCTGGGTTCTGGCTTGACGATGCGTCGAAGACGATTCGTATCTTTGTCGTTGTTCTTTCTTTCTTGATTACTGCCTCATGTTGCATATAATAGACAAATTTGTTCTGTATTTCTGGATCCATCATCTTCTTCGACCTTTTCTGCTATTTGCTTGTCGAAGTACTCGCGGATAACTTTGTCGCATGGTTGAAGGTCATCGCGCTCCTTGCATAATTTCTTTGTCACCTGCATTAGCCTCTTCTCTGCAATTGTCTTGTTTTCACCCATGGTGACGTCTTCCTTCCATGGTAGCCGCACTTGATACCTTCCTGCCTTGAACTCCATTGTGTCTCTGACGTATTGGAGCACCTGGCCATCGTTGATCTTTGTCGTTAGTTTCTCCGTGATTCCCATGCTTTCTAAATCCCAGAATTTCTGCAGTTCATCGATGATCGTGTCCGATTTGGCACTAATCTTGAGGACCATAACCGTCGATGATTTCATTGGCATAGAACGAAAATCCACGGGACCTTGCACCGTCCATCCCAACACCGTTTCTATTGCCATTACTTTCGGCTGAATTTCTCGAATGCGACCGGTCACTACCGCCCAGTAATAATCTGCTTCAATTAGTATCGAAGTTGCAAGATTTTCGCTCGCCTTGCCAGCCTTCTTTCTGTCATCTGCCAAAGAAATTCCTAAAGCTCTTGCTCTCTTGTATTGCCAACGGTGATGATGGTAGTACGTCGCAGGATATCACTTCTATCTCGAGTGCCTCAATAGTGATTTGATCTGATGTAGGATTCTTCCTCACATTCACTTCGACGACGTTCATGCCGAGTTCCACCTCTCCTCCTCCAAACGATCCAACGGTGATTCTTTCGGATATTTTTATCTTGCACCCTATTTTCCTCGACAATGTTTTGAGAATGAATGTCCTCTGTCTCCCATTGTCCAGCATAATCCGTGTGTAGCACCCACTTTCTTCTCCTTCCGTCCATGAAAAGGCTGTTTGCAGTAGTATGCGCCTGTTTTCACCAGACTGTTGTGCGTGCATATTGCAGGACTTGCTGACGTCTACTCTGTCATGTTGAGAGCTTGCACGTATGTGTCCACCACTGTCTCTTGCCTGTTGATTGGTCGTTCCAGGCGTACGTGGTCGACACATGGATGTTGCATGTCTTCCCTTTCATGTCTTGCAGCGTACGTTGGCGCGGCATATCTTCGCCGTGTGGTGCGGCCTAGTGCACCTGAAACACCTGCGCTCCCTCTGCAACACTTCTTCATTTTGGTCCATTGTCATGCTCCTTTGGCAATCTTCCGTGTGATGTCCAGTCATCTCACACAAAATGCATTTCTTCATCGAGGTGCTTTGAAGCGTAGATGTTCTTGGACCTCTCGTAGTTCGTGCCGACTGGTTTTCGGCGTATTTCTCCTCGCTTGTTTCTTCTCTGCTGCATACATATATGTTCAGAAACTCCATGATTTCTTTCAAACGACGTGAGCTAACTTTCGATGTTGAGCCTGACTCTTCCATTGATGGTCCGTTATCTGCGCCTTTCTCAATTTCTTTCATCTTTAACTCAATCCTCATGTCCACTGGTAGCGCAGCTTTCACGACAGGCGTTATAACCGTGGCATAACTGTCCATTTCAACTCCTAACTGTGGTGTCGGGCATTTCATGTTCTAAATTCATGTTACTGATCTCGGAGCCATGTCGACTTCCGATCAGTTTCGTTTTCGCGTGATGTGTTGCATAGCGCCGCACAACGGCAATTTCCTGTAACCATTGTTACAAGCTCTCTCTGAATAAAGAGCCAGTCCCTTCCCCGTTCTCGGCCTCGTCTGACGTCTCTATTAGTGCTCGGGCGCTAAGCGCCCATTGTCTCCGCCGGACGGTGTATCCGGCGGCGATACAACAAACTGGCGACGAGATGAACCAGAAGTAAGCATCTTTCCTACTTCGTCGGCATGCCCCGCCGATTTTCTACGCGGATTGCAACCTTTTCGAGCGCATTTACAGGGCACCGCCCTACTTGCACGCTGCACGGAATGCGATAGGCCTACTGCGGCCACGCCCTGCACATTTGGCCAATGCTTGCTGGCACCAGTGACTCGCCAACGCATACTGGCGACTGCGACTCTTCAGTGCCTCACAGTTCCAGCATGACCTCCGCCATTCCTCCTCCGCCGTTTTTACAAACTCCGGGCACTCCTCCCGTGCCTTGGGCTAAATGGCGCCGTGTTTTCCAGGCGTACGTCGACGTCGCCGCCGGAGACACCGCCCGGCCCGCTCTCAAGAAGAGTTTACTACTAAATGCACTGGGAGTTGAGGGCTCGGACGTCTACTGGACACTACGAAATGCACAGGAGCAAACGGAAAGCGGAGATGGGACTCCGGACGAAGGCACGCAGGATGAATACGTCGCAGTACTTACTCTACTCGAGAACCACTTCAAGGCTCCGAGTAATGAGGTTCTAGAGCGTCACTACTTCAAAATGCGAAAGCAAATACTGGGGGAATCAGTCACTGACTGTTTCTGCATTACAGACGATGGCGAGTAAATGCAACTTCGGCGCCTCCGCCAACTCCATGGTCCGCGACCAGCTCTTCAGCGGAATTACCGCACCACATGTGCGACGACGACTTCTGCAACTGGGTCCTACCCTTACTTTACAGCAAGCAATCCAAATTGCGAAGGAAGAGGAGCGTACCGTACTCGAAATGCAGGAGTTCGCAAACGCGCAGGTTGACAAGATCGAATTTCATCCAGGTCCACAAGATGGCCGCCAAAACACTTCAACTTCCACTTATCCTAAACAAAAGAATCATGGCCGCCGGCCTCCCCGACACAACTCGGCAGGAAGCCAACATGGCCGAGGGCATCATGACGCCCGACCTCCTCCTTCATCGAATTTTCCCAGCCACCAGGATGGACCGCACAGACCTGAATCGGGTGTTTGCTACAGATGCGGATCTTCTCAACACTACGCAAATTTTCTTAACTGTCCAGCCCGCAATTGCATTTGTTCTGCCTGCGGGAAAAGAGGCCACTTCCGAGCCGTGTGCCACTCATCAAATGTCAGAACGTCTCAACAGAATGTAGCTCAAGTACAAGATACTGCGGTAACAAATACAGTTACAATCCTAAACGTTGATGAACGTTCCAGCCGTCCTTCGCCACTGAAGATTTCTGCTCAAGTTGGCCAGGTCAACATTCCTTTCCTTGTTGACACCGGTGCAACCGTATCATTGATGAACTTAGAAGATTTCAAGCAGTACTTCCCTGGGACCAGACTCCTTGACTCCTACATTGTCCTTCAGGACTATTCAAAGAAATGCATTCCCAACGTCGGATACTTCTCTACAAATGTCCGGTACAACGATACCACTGCTGCTGTCACATTTTACGTGACAAAAGAAGGTTCTTCACTTCTTGGTTTGGATGCCATTCGAAGCCTCCACATAACCATCGACGGTGCTACATTGTCCTACTCGCAAGTTTCAAGTACAGAAAACCGAAGAATTCCTGCTAATGCTCCGTCTGAATTTCATCACCTTTTCACCCAGGAACTCAGCCTGGTGAAAGGCTACATGCACGAAGTGAAACGCCGTCCAGGTATACAGCCAGTCGCTGCCAAGCTTCGCAGACTGCCATTCCTGCTTCGACAGCAAGTCTCCGATGAACTTTCTCGTCTTGAAAAATCAGGCGTCATCGAACGAGTTTCAGCATCAGATTGTGTCTCTCCACTATTCGTGGTGAAGAAAAAGAACGCTTCCTTGAGACCCTGTGTGGACTTGCGTGAACCAAACAAAGCGATCGTGGTTGATGGCTTTCCATTGCCCCACATTGAAGAACTTCTCCAGCAACTTACAGGTGCTGTTTATTTTTCAAAGCTAGATCTTGCACCAGCATATCATCAGGTTAACTTGTCAGAATCAAGTAGGGACTTAACCACTTTTGTAACGCATGATGGTTTGTTCAGATTCCATAGAGTTTGCTTCGGGCTTGCATCTGCCCCTGCTGTTTTTCAGAAAATGATGTCAGACATCTTGAAAGATTGCTCTGGAGTACTGTGCTATCTAGATGACATTTTGGTCTGGGGTCGTACGCGTGCTGAACATGATGCTAATTTACAAGTAGCACTAAGTCGCATAAGCAACACAGGAATGAAACTGAACGACAAATGTGTCTTTGCTGTCCAACAAATTCAATTTTTAGGACACAATGTCAGTGCCAGAGGATTGTCTCCTCTTGAATCCAAAGTGCATGCTATTGTTAATGCACCTGCACCTGCAGACTGTAAATCATTGCATTCATTTCTTGGTCTCGCTGGCTATTACTCAAAGTTCATTCCACATTATGCTGATGTTGTTGAACCACTCCGTTCCATGTTGCGTAAAGGCCAAACATTCAATTGGTCCAATGAAGCCAATTCAGCCTTCAACAGTATCAAAGAAGTACTAGCTGCAAACCCACTCATTCAACTCTTTGACGAGAAGCTTCCAATCGTCATAACGACTGATGCGTCCAACATTGGATTGGGTACCATGTTTCAACAACAAAAAGGTGACCAATTAGTCACAATTGCATTTGCTTCAAGAACTTTGTCTCCTGCTGAACGCAGATACTCTGCTGGTGAGCGTGAAGCCCTAGCATGTCTCTTTGCCTGTGAGAAATGGCATGTGTACTTATGGGGTAGACATTTTACATTACGCACTGATCATCAAGCTCTTGTTACATTACTTTCTGCTGGATCAGAGGGCCGACGCCCATTACGCATTTCACGCTGGTGTGCCTGACTTCTGTACTACAACTTCACTGTACAGTACTGCAAGGGTTCACATAATGTTGTAGCAGATGCCCTTTCCCGTTTGCCTTTACAGCTTCCAGTCTCTCCAGAACTGGAAGAAGAGATAATCTCTCTCGTCACTCCATGCATAACTAAAGCTGAATTACAGGCAGCAACTGCAGCTGATACTACTTTGCAACAAGTGCTTCCATACATAGCTAATGGCTGGCCAGAAAAGAAATCTCTGCCACCAGAACTACTACCCTACTTTGCAGTCAGAACTGAACTGTCCTGTGTAGACAACTTAGTTTTCCGCGCAGACAGAATCAGCATTCCTACAACAATGTGCGACAGACTCGTACAGCTAGCTCATGAAAGTCACCCAGGAATTGTCAGAACTAAGCAACGACTTAGAGAAAGATACTGGTGGCCTGGCTTAGATAGTCAAGTTGAACGTGCTGTTCGCAACTGCATTGTATGTCAAACAGCAGATAAATCTGCTAAACCAGTTTTTGCACCCCTACAGCCTGTCCCATGGCCAAGTAAACCTTGGGAAAAGCTAGGCATGGACATTGTCGGTCCACTCGAACGTGCTCCTTACGACTGCAGATTTGCAATTACATTAGTTGACTACCACTCTAAGTGGCCTGAAGTTTGTTTTACTCATGCGGTCACTTCTGAAGCGGTAATTACATTTTTGTCAGCACTTTTCAGTAGGGAAGGCTTCCCTGAGGCGATTGTCACAGACAACGGTCCTCAGTTTAAGTCACAAATATTTGAAACTTTCCTCTCCGACAGAGGCATTCAGCATCTTTGCTCATCAAACTACTATCCACAAGCCAACGGCCAAGTTGAACGTTTCAACCTAGTTTTGAAAGAGCAAATGCAGCTCGCTCAACTTGAATGCCGCCCACTGAAACAAGCTGTAACAGAGTACCTAGGCACGTATCGCTTTATGCCTCAAGCTACTACAAGCTTGTCTCCTGCACAACTTTTGCATAATCGCCAACCGCGTTCTGGAATTGACATTGCAGGCTTACACCCAAAGTCTTCCGCTCCTTCCCCAACGTTCGATCCTGTGAGAACACGAGTATTCCATAGGCAACAGGCAACTAAGCTGCGCATTGATTCTAAACATGGAGCAAAACCTCCTAAGTTACAGGTGGGCCACAGGGTTAAAGTTAGTCTTCCAGGAAAGCAGAATAAGTACAAAGGTCCGTATACAATCCTTAGTCAAATTGGACTAAATTCCTTCCGCCTGAGTGATGGCAATGTCTGGAATGCATCAAAGCTCGTAATTGTTAATGCCGAGCAAATTGCAATTCCGCAGCAGAATTCACGTCCTCCACCTAACTTCTCATGCAGGCAACAGAGTAATTCCTCCCCACCTCCATGTTTTTCTGCAGCTCCGCAGTTAGTGACTCTTCCACTAACCACCTTGCAGGCACCTTCGCAACAATCGGCTGATGTGCCCAGCCCCAATGCAGATCTTATCGAAGGGGGGAAAGATGTGTCATGTACGGACACTCCAGAATCTCTGCCGCGTTTGCTCTCCGACGATGAGCATGTAGGCGAGCCCCAAGGCTCAAACTCTTCTGAGCTAGATAAGGCTCCATCGGTGAATCCTTCACCTCATTCTCCTGCATGCCTTCGTCCCAAACGACGTCGTAAGAAACCGGCGCATTACAAAGATTTTGTTCCTTAAGTATACTCATGTTTGTTTTTACCTTATACTCTCATTTTTACATACTACCTACAATATATATTTTGATATACCTCTTTTACTGCATAATCCTGAGTTTGGGGAACATGTACTGATGACTGACACGAAGTTCCTAATTACTACATACGGGTTCATACGGGCTCATGCAATAAAAGAAATCTATTACAGAAACTAGTTTCAGTGAAACTACTTAAGCTCTGGTCACATGAAACCGTCCTAATAAAGAATACATTCCTACATGTGATAACTACTGTATAATGATACTCTATTTTGCAATTTTCTACAAGATATTTTCAACGTTGTGTGCCAAATTGTCATGTGCACCAAAGCATTTTACATCGTTACTAGTCTTACCTTATGCATGTTACTGTATACCAAAGTTTCAGTGCCTTGCAACTGTATAATTTCCATACACAGAACAACGATTGCCTACTGTGGCGCTCGTTCTGTATAGTTCAATCACATTCTCTGTACAAGAGTTTACGTCTCCTTTCCTTTCTAGGGGGAGATGATGTGGTGTCGGGCATTTCATGTCCTAAATTCATGTTACTAATCTCGGAGTCATGTCGACTTCCGATCAGTTTCGTTTTCGCGTAATGTGTCGCATAGCGCCGCACAACGACAATTTCCTGTAACCATTGTTACACGCTCTCTCTGAATAAAGAGCCAGTCCCTTCCCCGGTCTCGCCCTCGTCTGACGTCTCTATGAGCGCTCGGGCGCTAAGCGCCCATTGTCTCCGCCGGACGGTGTATCCGGAGGCGATACAACACTAACGACTGCAACGCTCGCGTGTTCACTTGCAACTTTTTGAACTCTTCACGGCCTCCACCCTTGCTAACTCTTTTATGTAAGTCTCTCTTAAATTGTCTTGTCAGCCGAACGTTTGTTTCAGAAGATCGACTGCATGATCCTAATTATCATCTGAGAACTGCAGACCTTCTACTAGAGATGCAGCCTCTCCGCTGAACGACGCCAGGAGGTAATTAAATTTTTGATTCTTTAGCATGTTTGACCTGTTGTGCACTAATGTCTGGAAATGATGCCAAAACCTAGGCCACGCTGTTCTTTTTCCATCAAACTTGATCATCTCCAGACGCGGCAACTTAACAAGCTCTTGCATATCCGAGTTGTGGTTAGTACCTTGCAGTGCGCCCGCCTGGTCTCACTATTCTCGTCGTTAGTTGAGTCCTTTGCTCCAACTAGCGTAACCGCTCTTTTATTTTGGTCGTTGCTGCGATGATATTCATCTCATATTGCAAGACTCTCTCAAATTCTGCCTCCACGTTTTCCTCTTCGATTAGCGACTCAATCTGTTCATTGACTTGTTTTAACATCTGTGACGTACTCTTCAACTGGTTTAGAAGCGTGACTAGCTGCGCTCAATCAGCATCTTCTTCTATCTTCTTATGAATTTCGCTCATAAGCGTTGTCACATTTGAGCGCAGCGTCTTCCGCTTCTTTGACTGGACTTCCCTGTTCATGCTTAAAATCGTATGGGAAGAGTGCTTGCCTGTGCAGCTGCTCGTCCAACCGTCATCGGTCGTGGTCCTTCCCGCGACGGTTCGGTGATGAGCCAGACACCGCTGCTTCGTTCTTCAACCCGTTGGTGCGAAGGGGGTTGAAGTCTTCACGTCTGTCTTCAGGGATCCTGGTCACGGCGCCATGTGTTTCGGAAGGACCAGAGAGACCGCAGCATCGATACGTCTTCGGTTTATTGCGAACCAAACGAGAATAAAAAAAAATTGAACCTGCCACTGGCCACCTCTTCTTCCTTGTCTTCGAGCCCCATCTCCAAATCTGTTTTCTACAACACGCATATGCATGGTTGTCCCAGCGTAAGCTGCGTAGTGACACTTCTGTGTTGTTCCACCACAAAAATAAAAATGCACGTGAACTTGTTCAGGCTGCGCACATACACAAGGAATCTGAGTCTTGCGTCAGTGTTCCCTCTGTTGCTTTACATGAAAAAGAGCTAAGTTATCTAAGTCTTGTATGACGGGCGTGCTATGGTTGATGTGGCCTGGGTTTTTGTTGATATGGGTCCCTCTTGCCTTTTTCTCCTCCCCCTTTGCCCTCTCTTGCTTTTTATCCCGTCCTTTATATTGCCTTGTTCTTGCAGTAAAGTTGCAGTTGATAGTCTGCGCCTGTTTGTGCTTTTCTCTCCTTTTGTGTTCCCGTCCATTTTTTGCGCATTTACATAATCGATCATTACCAACTCGCCCAACCTACCACTCTTCTGCAAGCTACATAGAACTGACTGTACATTTCTATAATGGTATTAAACACTGCTAACGAAGTTCTATCTCTGTATATGAAAAATCGTACCTTATTGAATGCAAATGAAGTACTCTCCTCTCTCTCTCACTCTGTGTTTGTGTGCGTGTGTGTCTGTGTGTGTGCGCACGTGCGTGCGTGCTCCGACATTTTGTGGCCCATCATGCAAGCAGGCAGCCCGCCCCAGACAAGCAGACATGCAATGGCATTTTAACCAAACACTGCTTACAGCACATCACTGTACAATATCCCACTGAATCAGCGACACCAGGCACAGATGACTCTTATGTTAGTCTCGGTTTGTACACACGCAAACATGACACAGAGGTGGCATGTGATGGTGCTACTTGTTTAATATGTCCAGCCACAGTAGGTGTTTGCAGTGCACTCACACAATGTACGAAATGGCATGTACAGTACTTACAGATTGAAATCAACAATTTAGGCCTAAGTAATGCATATGCTTTTATTTCAAGCATGCACAGTTCGTGTCATATTGGCGTAATTTTTAATCGAACACTAACACATAAACAACATTATTTTTAGTGGCCAGATTTTCAGCAACATGATGCAGTTATCACCAGCAAGAGTGTGCAGCAGCTGTTACACTAAAAGAAAAAAATATGTCGCACTAAAATCGATGAGCGCTGCACTTCCAATTTGCTGTGAAGCAAACTGGCAAGTCTTGCCCTCTGATGTAAGCTTTATATTCCGAGTTTCTAAATTCTCTCAAGCAGCGTTGGCGACAGTAACTTCTATGGAAAATCTTCTGATGATGAAAAACTGTCCCAACAAAATCTGGTCAGACACCTGAATGTTCCCACACTTCTTCACTAAAAAAAAAAAAAACTGATGCAACTGACTACAGGTCGAGAATGACAAAGTGCTGTTTCAGTTTGTAGATGAAACTTATTTGTCTCCATTTTTGGGGAATTGGGAAAGCACCACATAACAGCAGGAGCATCTATGATGGTCATATGAAGTATGCGTGTATACATTACAGAGGGCCATGCACAGGCATATCTGTTATCCAGTAGGTTAGACAAGATGCATTACGATGTGCAAATTTTGTGCAAAGCTTAAGCATTGAAAAGATTCAGCTAGCAGGCCTCATTCATTTACACGAGACCTCGTCTGCAACGAGTCAGCCAGACTGCCCAACTGGCATGCGCCCAGCAAGGCAACATGCAAAAAGTCGAGTAGTGGCGACAGTGCCCAGGCACAAATCTACTTGCGCTGGCCTCTGCCTCTCTGGACTGCAGACGTTGGCCACACTGGTCAGTCAGGTCAGTCTCTGAAGTGGAATAGACTCTTCACACAAACAACACAGGGCCCAGCTGAATGTCCACACACGGTCCCCCCTGCCACTCGTTACAGCAAAAGTTCACTTTCACTCCAACACAAGCGCTAAGGGCGAGTCTGGAACGAGGAAAGAAAATGAAAAAAGTCTTTTGCATCTTTCTCAGCTTGGCAGCAGTCACTCAAGGGCATAGCAAAAACATTTTTATTTTGGGAGGGGTGGGGGGGGAGGGTCCTGGCTACCCCGGTGCAGTCATTGTTATCATTTTGCGGGTAGATGGTTTCAGTATGACATAGTAAGAAAAATGTTGACCACAACTGTTACTTCTTTATGCTGGTGAAAAAACATAACTGGTCTTACTAAGGCAAAAGCATTAAATGCCTCACACAACACGAAAAATAACCGTCGGCATCAACACGAAGGGTCCAGAAAGTATCACTTGGCCGCCACAGATTGCAACTATACTGTGACATCACACGATGACATCACTTGGTCGAACAAAGGCTTATCCTGGTCATAGTGTAACATCACATAGTGGTGCGAAGTGTTGAATTGCGAAAAAAGACAGGGACTACAAGAAGAGACGACGACACACTGAGCGCAAACTACCAACAAAAGTTTATTTCCTGAGAACACAGTTTTTATGCACGCTCAGTGTGTCGCCGTCTCTTCTTGTAGTCCCTGTCTTGTTTGCGCAATTCAACACTTCGGATCATGAACCAACAAGCCCAACTCTCAGCCATTCTGAAGTACATAGTGGTGGTTCATGATGACAGAGGGGCTGTCTCCCAGGTTGGGATACGGCTTGCATGAGGGGCAGAAGGCTTCAGGAAGCAAGCGGGAGAAGGGTCAATACAAATGACCAAGAAGAAACAGATGGTGGATAAAAACGCGCCAGAGTTCTGGGACTTCCACATGGGAGTTCTAGAAGGCGGACTTAACGTACAAATATGGGAAGAGCAGGTTCAGAATCCACAGAAGCTACCAATCTAATGAGTAAAGTTTAAAGTTTGACGAAGTCCTTTAAAGTTTGACCTGACAGTCCTTTTTTCTCTCGCAAGAACTGCCTGTGCGATATATTCAACCATACTTAAGGCGAACTTCTCGGACACATGCTTTCATTTTACTGTGCACAAGACCCCCTTGTGCAAGCTGAAACATCCTTTTTTGTGTGGGTGTGTATTTTAAAATTTCACTTTGGTCGGCACAGTGCCTTGGGGTTTTTTACCTTCACAATCTAACTAGTGATCCTGGCATCATTTACTGCGAATGCTATGAAAATCAGAAGCAGCTAGGATGCATGTCAAGAGTCCGGATGGTTCAAAGGGAGAGAGTCCTTGTGTAAGACCTAATGTGCAAAGAACAGTGGAAGTATACTCCTGGCGTTGCACCACCCTAGTTGTCCAGTAGCATCATCAAGCAACACTCAGATATTGCCCACACCAGACACTCGTGTTCAATGAAGAAGATTTTCTTTCAAAGTGCTTGATAAGGTGGCTGGCATGTGCAATTACATACTGCCAAACGAGAACAGTCAGTGTCTCGGTAAAGCTGCACAGATTTATATGACACAAAAATGTGCACTCTTGCAAGCGTAGCGCCCATAGGCTGAGGCACGCCGTGGGGTGAGAAAACCAAGCAAAACACACTGTGTTCCGTTATCAACAAGAACCACATAGGTGCAGTCTTAACGTCGCAACGGCCCATACGACAGCTGAGCACTAGCATTCTGCGATGGAGTAATTATGCTCCAAAGGAGAGAAAACACATTCTGTGTAGGTGGCCATAGGCCCTTCCGCTCTTAAGAGTGTCCGCACGATGCCTATGCCATGGACAATGGCATTGGTACAAACTTCCGCAATGGCTGACAGCTTCAAATTTGCTAGGCTCCAATCGCTCGATGGTTAGGATGCCAACGAGCGATGAGAAAATGTCTGTTCACTGGTGACCTCACATGGAAATACCCTTCTTGAGCAGGCAAGCGAGAGGACGAGCTGCTTCATGAAGTTCTGGACAAAACAGCAGGAGCCAGGGCAAAAAATGCTGCCATCTTTGGCCACCTGGAGCGCAGGGTAATTACAAACTGTGCGAGCTCTGTTCGTATCTGGTTTCACACCTGCAGGTGTCACCGTGGTGGCTGTGTTTGCAGACTCTGCATTATCCAAAGTTGACGAGTGAAGTTGAAGAATAACATGACGGAAAACATTGAGCATGGTGTACAGGCAAGCAAGATGGCTTTCAAAAGTTATAGACCAGCGTCATTTAGGCAGCACAGGCATGTGGACTGCTTCATACCTCGAAGAGTCGAGTAGCAGGAGCCCTCGATCTTGTTCACTCAGTGCAATTCAACAGTATCCCGAGCACAAGTCCACTGGCAAGCAGTCGAGTACGTCATCAGCACAAAACAAAGGATACACATCCTCCTTAGCCATGTGTAATAATAATTGGAGGAGTTTTAAGTGCCAAAACCACAATATGACTAAGGCACACCACATTGCATGGCTCCTGCAATTTAGACCACCTGGAGTTCTTAAATATGCACTGACATCGCGCACTACATGGGCCCCTAGCATTTCGACTTCATTGGAATGCAACTGCCATGGCCTTCTTGGTGATACGGTTGGTATAGTGGTGGTCAACACAGAATCTCCAGCTAATGTCCTTTTTGACAAGTACAACAAGCAAAGAGCAGGCACTACAGGAGGGCTCAATCAATTCCTCAGGAAACACCACACACACTCAGGCTGTAGTCGGAGTTACCCTAGCCGGAAACGAGGATACCCTGGATGAGGCATCAGATGCACAAACAATGTGCTGTAAAGAAGTTGCATCAGTAAGCCAAAATTGAGTATGGTAAATTGAGTTCAGTTGTCTGTAGGTGTCACCTTTGTGTTGGGGAGCACGACATTGCATGTCATGGCAATATCCGGAATTGGGACAGCTAAATAGTTGCCGCTGCATACAGATGGATAGAGGAAGAGTTGGACATGAGTTGCAATTTGCGGCAGAAATTGAAGAAACTCGATGGTGTGCACACGTGTTTCGTGCAGTGTCACACGAGTAGAAGTCATTTGTGGACATTACTGATGGGTTCCAGTGCTTACTGCTGCTAACTCACTCATACATAGCAAGCCAGTTGTCGACGTCCACGCCACTTGTGCCGTCAAACGTCCTGGCTTGCAAGAGAACGACCCAAGTGTCTGACAGACACTGTGTCACTTGGTCAGTTATTGCGGTAGTAGTCACGTGGCATCCGTTGGAAAGATTCAGTCCCTAAAGTTGTAGTTAGTTGACTAAGCACATTCCATAAGAGACGTTACGGGGAAGAAACTATCTACCCAACGTATGTTATAGAGTTTTCAAATAGGGGCCCCAAAGCCCTTTGCGTGTGCTCACTTAGAGTCAAGCACGAGCTAAGGGTTTTCGTATAAGGTCTGCGGAACTTTGGATACTCCCCCTATTCTAGGTCACTCTAGTCTTGGCCTAGGGTCGTTGCTTCAGTGGGTGCCGTCATGTTTGTTTGACACAAAGTTTTCGGGCAGGCTCTGGGGTTCTCACTAACTTCGAGAAATAGCGTACCCCACACAAAACCCAAACCCTGCTTGGATCTCGCACATGCGCAGAGGCCTCGATGCTATATTTGGGGGGAGGGGGGGGGGGGGGGCTACTTGAAAACTCCGTAATTAATAGGGCAAGGGGAACAACTCTACAGCAGTCTAGATGCATGGTCCTGCCTCATCCTCGCCGTAATTCAAGCGCCGCCCATGACATTACGTAGGTTCGACGACAAGTACTATTGTGAGCACTACGAGAGGGCATGGCATACGGCCTCGAACCCAACGTTGGGCGATTGGCGGTGGCGGCTGACGTGTGGAAAGGGCGCCACAATTCCGCTTCACGTTGCCACTCCCGCCTCGCTAGTGCTGATACAAAACAGCAGCTCACTGCTCGTCACAGGCCGCTTGTGGCGATGGGGTGGGAAAACTAAGCAGAGCGCGGCCATCGCTGTCTATCTGTTTATTCACTCGCTTGTTCACAAAAGCTTAGTTTCCTTTCGTGTATTGTGTACCGTTCTGCCTTTTATTTTTTTTTTTAAATGCGAAGCATTTCTTAGCGAACTACGGCGATTTTGAGCATATCTATCTATCTCTCTAGCCGCCTACGACTTTGCGCTCTCCTGGCCGTATTGTAAAAACTGGTATGGCGTAGCGTGACTCTATGGCGAACTTGAATGACTGGTCATATCATGAAAAACATGACTAACTTGTCATGAATGGTATGACTTGCATACCATGGCCGTGGTCATAGGTCGGCAAACTCACTCATGAGTCGACTCACTCAGACTCAGATCGAGCCGTGAGTCTGTGTCTGAGTGAGTCCGGCTGAGGAAAATTTTGGTGAGTCTGAGTCTGAGTGAGCCCTAAGCTCAAAATGTATTTCTTGAGTGAGCCTGAGTGAGCTCTACATTTTTTTTGCCGAGATATGATTCTACTTACATAACTTAGCTTTACTATCAGTCTTACGTACACATACTTCAAAGCACCAGCGTTCATACGCCAGCTCAATATTTATTGATCAGAGGCGCCCCCCCCCCCCCCCACCCCTGAAAGCTCTTTCCCAAAATTTTTTATCAAAATATTTCATATGAGTTATCTCTTTCAAAAAAAAAAAAGTACTTTGCAACCACTGATAAGGTACGAGATGAAAAGGCGCCAAGTCCAAGTACAGCACCGATTACACGAGATATTGGTGTTAAAGAGCATTTACACCAAGTTCAAAGAAGCCAATTGTACGTTAATGGACTCATGAGTCGGCTCACTCAGACTCACTCAGACTCAGATGGGGCCGTGAGTCTGAGTGAGCCGTGAGGCCAAGAAGAAGTTCTCCGTGAGTCTGAGTCTGAGTGAATCTGGCTGGGAAAAAGTTTAGTGAATCTGCGTCCGAATGAGTCCGGTTGAGGAAAAGTTTGGTGAATCTGAGTCCGAGTGGGTCCCAAGGGCAAAACATATTTCATGAGTGAGTATGAGTGAGCTCCACATGTTTTGCCGACCTATGGCCGTGGTGCTCCTGCAGCCGTTTCCTTAACTTGATATATCCAAAAATTCGTATGATGAGAAAGAACGGCTACTTGGGCGAGTTGATTGAATTGCATGTTAATAGGGGTTGCAGCGCAAGCACGAAGGCGCTGAAGGAAAAGCGTAACGGAAGGCAAGGCGAGGAATGGAAAGCAAAGAGGGACATCACGAGCGCTGACTACCAACTGATTTATTTTTCACAGCACACATGTACATATATACAAACAGGTAAAATCTTTCGTCAAGCAAACATCAGTAACGTGACATAGTTCGGGGGAGTGTCCGATAAAACAAGGCACACTGATAACAGGCTAGCCCTTATCCAAAAGTGCGAATTCTTTTTCATGCAAAGCCACCGAAGGCTGGCTCATGCAATCATCATCAAATTTCCTAATATAATACGCCTCAGCGATTTCGCGTGTTAACTTGTCCTTATGACGTTCCAGCACACTCCCGGCCTGAAATCGAGGCTGGCATCCGCAACTTTTACAGTGCATTACAAAGTTGGAGCTTATCCCATTGCATAAATCATTCTTATGCTCTCCAAACCTTTTATTTATGCAACGTCCAGTTTGTCCTATATAAATCATTCTTATGCTCTCCAAACCTTTTATTTATGCAACGTCCAGTTTGTCCTATATAACTGCGACCGCACGTTAAATGTATACCACGCCCATGGAACATTCTACAAATTTATTTTCGTGTTTCACTGAGCATGCCCATCTCATACCTGACATTCCACTAAGGCGTTCATCCGTCAACCTGCAAATCTGGCCAACTTTGCATGGGGCTGATAAAACCACATCCACACCATATCTCGTCCCAACTTTTTTCAAGCCATGAGATATATTGTGGAAATATGGAATGACAGCCAATCTTTTCTTTTCTTTGTCTTTCTTGCTTCTCTTGCTTTTGTTTTATTTTCTGCAGCAATTTCTCACACACTGAAGAGATGACAGATTTCGGAAATCCCGCTGAAAGAAGCCTGTCCACCTGCGTTTTTACACCGTCAGTCACCTTGTGTAGACATGACTTAGATAAGCTTGTGCTTATGGCCGACGACGCTATCGCTCTCTTTACCAGTTTCGTATGGCTGGAAGCATAGTTTAACATAGGCTTAACACTTCGTGGTTGGTATTCCCAGCAAACGTGATTTGGAAAAATTCTGATATTAATATCCAAGAAACGCAACGATTCCTGTTGGGGGGACATCGCAAATGAAGTCTAGCCCACCCCCATGTGTTTTGAAAGTACCTAAAACAAGCTCAGCCAGGTTTTCACTACTTGTAACGGAAGGCTGCAGAAAAATTAAATAGTCCACATATCTGAAGGCGATGTGCACCAAACCTGCAAGTTTTTCTTTAAAGGGCCCGTCAACAACCCCGAGGTCCAAAAATTGTTATAGAGAGAAATATGTGCACTTTTGCTATGTGAACCTGCTGCCGCAAGAATTTTGCGAATACGCGCAATAATAAGGAAGTTACAGGGGTTAGAACATCCGTTTCAGCTGGTTTCAATTTTTCGCACGGCCTCACCACCCTTCTCCGCTGTAGAAATGGGGAGGCGTAGTCCGTCGTCGTGACTCCGCCCACTTCGGCAACGTGACACGACGTCAGTGATACGTCATCGGCGCGCAGCCAACGACCGAGCAGGTCTTCCCTCACATGAGCAGGTGTCAGCGGCACAGGGAGGAAGCGCGATGCGAAGAGACGACCCTTTCCCTAGCGGTAAAGTAGCGAGACGCCTCTTTATCTCGGAGGCTTTCGTTCTGGCAATACCGCTTCTCCCGGTAGTCTCGGGCTCTACAAAACGGCAGAGGGCAGCACAGGAAAATGAAAATGCGTACTGCGCGGCCGAAACTGCATCACCGTAGGGCCAAGGCGCTGTTTCGTAGGGCAAAAGACCAATCGACGAGCTCAGTGCCACGTCAGGTCGGCGATCGCCGACTTGACGTCACTGCGCATACAAGGAGGATGGGTCAGGTGTAGGAAAGCAGCACGGGAATTGTTTTTCGAAATGGAGGGTCTGCGCGGCGCGCGGCGCTGTAATATTCGGGAAACGTGGTCGCCGCGGTCTACTGTACGAATTGGCGAGCTTGTTTGGGGGGGTGTTAAAAAAAAGTAGGAGCCTGTTGACGGGCCCTTTAAGAATCATGTTGACCCTGGCAAAAAATATTTCACTCGGAACCGGGGCAACTCTTGAACCTATGCACACCCCCGTGCGTTGTCTATAAAGAGACCCACCCCATGACACAAAAGTGGACTCTAAGTAGGAAAGCAAAAGTTCCATGAAACAACTAACACTGATGCCACATTCACTGATGAACACTTCTTCGCGGTTATCCTTGGTTATACATTCTCTAAAAGCACTTTGGCGGCGGCGGCGGTAGCGGTAACAGGCCCTTCACTGACTTCGCTGTATTTGCAGATCAACGCCTGCAATCGGCCCAGCGCTGGAAGGTGTCCATATTAGCAAATGTCTGCGCATGCTCCACTACGACAGCAAGAAGAATCAGCGCCAGCAGGGCACGGCCCACCACTTCGACTGCCTCGTTTCCGTGTTGTTCTCGTGGCCCCGACGGCTCCCTGGACTATAAATCTGCGCCTTGCCCACTGGAAAGCACTTTGGCGGCGGCGGCGGTAGCGGAAACAGGCCCTTCATTGACTTCGCTGTATTTTCAGGTTAGTGCCTTGCTCTGGTATTAAAGCACTACCCGTTTCTGTCACGCCGCTGCTGCTGCCAAAGCTGTTAGCATGTCTAGCGATTCTCTGTGCCCCGAGTGCAAGCAATCTGTGTTGAATTCAGATGACTGTGTAACCTGTACAACGTGCAATACCAAGTACCACATGAGCAGTTGCGCTGGGATATCGGAACACGTCCTTCGGTCAAAAAAAGAATTACACAGAAAAACATGGAAGTGTTCGAAATGTAGAGGATCGAAGAACCGCAATGAAGGCGCGACGCTAGAACCTTCCCCCGAACGGAATCTACAAGATATGTGCTTAATGCTGCACACAATAAACCAAAAGCTAGATGTCTTGATGCCCCTAAAGGAGACAGTTGACGGTGTTCAGACTTCGGTACAGTTCATGTCAGACCAGATGCGCGACTTGTTCAAACGCGTAGAAGGAAACGAGCACGACATTAAAGAAATGAGAACTAGGATTGGAAACCTGGAGATGAAGCATCGGAATACTGAAGCACTTGAACAGGAAATCGATGAGTTGGAATGGCGAAACCGACGGGCAAATCTAGAAATTCATGGTATAAAACAAACAGAAAGTGAGAACCTTCTGGACAAAATGAATGCCATTGCTGGAAAAACTGCTTTGCCACCACTCACTGAGAGCGACGTGGTTATAGTGCACAGGTTACCGTCAGCGTGAGGTAAGATTCCTGCTATCATCTGTAGATTTGCAAAACAGAGCACAAGAGACCTTTGGTGGTCAAATAGAAAGAATATCAAACAAGTAGATAAAGAAGTTCATGTTTTCGAAAACTTGACTAAAAGGAAATGAGCGCTGCTGAAGGAAACTAAAGAGTGGGCCAAGGCGCACAACTTCAAATATGTATGGCACAATAACGGCAAAATTCTGCTGAGAAAATCTGATGGATCTCCAGTAAAGACTGTGGCTCACGTGACTGAGCTTCGACTTTTAAACTGAATCCCTAAGGTATTTTGTTTTTATTTACAGTGTCACTTTTCAAAATGGATCCTGCTTTCGAAACCACGTGCCCGTATGTACTACCAACCAACTTCAAAAATTATCTTTGTTCAGACTTTCAAAAATCCTTCAAGTGCATACACTTACGGTAAATGCTCAATCAATCCGCAACAAGGAAGTACAATTCAGCGTATTTTTGCAAAATATAGATATGATGCCAGATATTGTAATGATAACTGAAACTTGGAGCACTAATGAAACGGATGTTTGTCGGCTGCCTGGTTACCAAATGTACTTTCTTAATCGGGCCACTGGCCGGGGTGGTGGCGTTTGTATGCTAGTCTATAAAAAATATCTGTCCGAATTAATACCCAAACACACTGTTTCCACGGATAACTATGAAATGTTAGAGAACAGACGTTTGGGCTAGTTGGTTTGTAACGTTCATTGAAGCCATAGCGCTAAAAAGACAGGGACCACAGAAAGAAGACGGGACGTGCGCACGTCCCGTCTTCTTTCTGTGGTCCCTGTCTTTTTAGCGCTATGGCTTCTATGAAATGTTGACTGTTTGCTTAGAAAGTTGTCTTTATATTGTATGTTATCGCCCTCCAAATGGTTGTATTGAAAAATTTTGTGATGTGTTTGACTCGTTGACACATTTTGCTCAAGACCATCAGTTAAATGTTATCTTCGATGGAGATGTAAACATAAACATGCTTAATACTGATCCCTCTGTAAAAAAGTTCGATTTCCTGTTGAAAGCAAACGGTTTGTGTAGCGTCATTAAAAGACCAACACGTGTTACTGCTCATACGTCGACCTTGCTAGACCTCTTCATAACAAATACAAACAATGGGAACTTTAAAGCAGGAATTTTTCTTTCGGATTTTAGTGACCACCTACCAATTTTCCTTTGCTTAAGAAAAATGCATAGAAAACGAAAAAGTCCCTCACATATCGTGCAGTCGATAACCAAACAAAATATTCTAGATTTCAGAAACGCACTTCAAAAAATCAATTGGAGTAATGTGTATAAGGAAAAGGACCCAAACAGAGCCTATGAATGCTTTTTGGAAACATTCATTTCAACCTACAACACATGTTTTGCTGCGAAACAAATAAAACATAAACAACGTACTCGAAAACCATACATTACACATGACCTCTTAACTAAAATAAACGGGAAAAACAAGCTATATTCTACTTTCATTAAAACAAAAAATCTAAATGATCCAAGGATTTTTAAAACTTTCGAAATTGTTTGAATAAAGACATTCAAAAAGTCAGACGGGATTATTATGATACACAATTTGCTTCTGCTAATGGACGTGCGGATATCATGTGGAAAAAGCCGGCAGATCCCACACACTGTGGGAATCAATGTAATGCGAAGCAGCCAGGAAGGAGCAAATCATGATTTACATAATTTGCATGTCATGTTTTACATGTTACGACCTGTTATTTGTGTTCGTCATACAGTCACGTCGCGATATACCAATTTTGGTGTATGTCAAGCTAGCGAACTGGACGCAAGCGCACCATGAGCGTGGCATGTAAATGGCATTGTAGATGACATGCATGCCAAGATTTTCATGTTACCACCTGCCACTTATGTTCGTTATACAGTCATGTCACTCAATACCAAATTTGGTGTATATCATGCTAACGAAACGGCCGCGAGCGCGCCATGAGCGTGGCATGCAAGTCATGTTGCACATGACAAGTCATGATTTCCATATTACGACTTGTCATTTATGTTCATCATACAGTCATGTCACTCAATCCCAAATTTGGTATATGTCAAGCTAACAAAACGGCCGCGAGCGCGCCATGAGTGTGGCATGTAAATCATACTTTTCATGACAAGTTAGTCATGATTTTCATGATATGACCAGCCATTAATGTTCGTCATACAGTCATGTTATGCCATACCAAATTTGGTATAAATCCCATTAACGATACGGCCAGGAGAGCACAAAGTTGTAGGCGGCTAGATAGACAGACAGACAGACAGACAGACAGATAGATAGATAGATACGCTCAAAGTTGCCGAAGTGTGCTAAGAAATGTTTCGCATTTAAAAAAGCTAAACCATCTAATTACACATAAAGACGGTCCTGAGCTTAACTCCATAAAAATTGACGGTGTAGAAGTATCGGAGCAAGCTTTAGCTAATAAATTTAATGAGCACTTTGTTAACATTTCTAGTATTCTCAGAACGTGTAACAACCTTAGTGGTATCAAGCCAGTAGAAGAGACCATATTTCTTGATCCAGTAAATGATAATGAGGTTGCGCATATTTTTCAACACCTCAATAATACTAACTCGCGAGATATTGATGGTCTTCAACTGAAGCCTATAAAGTCCGTTTTCGACATTATTCTGCCCTGTTTAACATACATCTTCAATCTGTGCATTGCTAAAGCTGTCTTCCCCTCTAGAATGCAAATTGCTCGCGTTTCTGTAATCTTTAAGAAAGGCGAAAAAAACGACCTTTGCAACTACAGGCCTATATCTGTACTTCCAGTTTTTTCTAAACTCTTTGAAAAGATTATTTATCTCTGGTTAAGCAAATTTGAGAGAAAACATTTTATCCTGACGAATGCTCAGTACGGTTTCCGCAAACATCTTTCAACAGAATCTGCGCTCTTAGAACAAAAAGAATACATCTTGAAAAAGCTTGAAGAAAATAAAATATTAATTGGTATTTTCGTAGATTTCACAAAAGCATTTGACCTTCTTGATCACAGTCTATTAACTAAAAAACTCACTGTTACGGTTTTCGTGGGCACGCGGAAAATTTACTTAAATCCTACTTAAACAATCTGAGACAAGCAGTCAACATTAACGGTTTCACATCAAAGATTGCAGAAAGTAAAATGCGGAGTCCGTCAAGGAAGCATATTAGGCCCTTTTCTTTTTAACATTTTTATTAATGACATAGTGCAGACTTCATCCGCGAAATTAATAATATATGCCGACGACACGAGCATGTTCTTTTCCGGCAATGACTTAGATATCATAATGGACACAGCAAATCACGTACTAGAGAAACTATATGAATGGAGTGAAAGAAACGGCTTACGTGTCAATGCTGAGAAAACGAAAGTTGTTATATTTAGAGCAAGGAATAAAAGTATCCAACCAAATAAACAAATTACCTTCAACTCCACCCCGTTAGAAATTGTTCCTACATTTAGAAGTTTGGGGGTATTTTTTAATTAATCAATGTCCTGGAATGACCACGTTAGCCACGTCATCTCCAAACTATCTCAAATAATTGGTGTCCTTTTCCGCTATCAGCCCGTTCTTCCCTCAAGCACCATGATATTGCTATATCATTCGCTTTTCCAGTCTCGGATTAACTACTGCCATTTTATCTGGGGTAAGTCATCTAAAGAAAACCTTAATAAATTACATACTTTGCAAAAAAAAATTATTAGGATTGTTGCTAATGTCCCTAGATTACAACATACTAAGGAGCTTTTTCACAAATATAAAATACTTCCGGTCGAAAAATTATACGAATATCGTTTATCTGTAGCCTACAAACGCGAAATAACCCTGCACACATCCTTTTTATGACAAGTTTCTAATTTATCAAAACGCGAACGCACCCACACAACTCGGCAAACTGATGAGTGGCTTGTTCCAACATATAAAAAACAATACGGTTGGCAATTATTAGAAAATGAATTGCCACGTCTTCTAAATAATTTACGCAGAAAGAACATCGTTTTAGAACACACCACAAAAAAAAGCTATTTTTGAACACTTTCTTCCCAAGATGCCTAATTTACTACATAAATACACTGCTTTCTTGTTAGAATAAAACATTAACCTAATATGGTTACGTTGCACTTTGTAACATGTTGACCATGAACTCTAATTATATTGTACCTGATGTTTTAGTTTACCGTCTTTCATTTTGTATCCGTGACATAAATCGCGGAGTTGCACTGTAACATTATTCGTCTACTGCGTACTGATGCATTTGTATTGTTTAGCTCTGTATTACTATGTATTACTGCTTTCTGTGATGTGCGTTGTTTTTATGCCTTTTTTCATGCGGCTGCGATACCGCCAAGGTGTTTGTTTGTTGTAGGTGTCCACGGCCTTGTCAACCTATCGAAAGATAGCTTTTACCGCGGGCTCCTCGGCTATCACGTTTTGTTTTGATGGCGAAATAAACCAATTCAATATATACTGTAACAAAGTGCTCTGAGGAATGGAGTAATACAAATGAACAACGTCGACACTTAAAATGAGACACCCAACAGGATTATGATCCCTTGAGGTACCTGACGACCTCCTGTGAATTACACATGCGGTAGGGGTCTTGAATTACTAGACTGGAGAGATAGTTCTGTAGGTAACCTCCCAAAAATTTTTGCCAGGTTTCCCTTTCGGAGACAATCGCAAGCAGTGGTTGTTCTGGCTTATGGCTCTTCATAGTGAAAAAAATAGACAATTCTTGTGCAGTAGCCTTCTGGACGCTACGTGCTAAACCTAGCATATTCACAGCCTCAAGACGAGCTACGGCATCTTTCTTAACTTTTAAACTTTTAGCTGAAACTTTTACAAAGTGTTTCTCAACCGCCTGTGAAGCTTTCTGCAGAAAAAATTCCCCATCTCCCGCTAAAGGGAACCATGTGTGGATGCGAAGCAGCGGGGAGATAATTAGCTTGAGCGGGAGGAACGTCGCTGCTCTCATTTCACGGCAGCGGTCCGGGTGCTCATCGCGGCGCTGCACAGGAGAGAGAATGAGGCGTGCGCGCCCCGTCATTTTCATACCGCGGAACTACCGTGGCGCCCCCAGCGGAGTATGCAGCTGTCACACCACCTGTCGTGCGCGCCGCTCCGTAGAGGATTCCTAGGGGAGAGGACGGGGGGGGACCGTAGGAGAGGAGAGAGAGAGGGGACGTGCATGCGCTGTGGGGGGTGTGGGACGCGGGAGCCGCTCCGTAGAGTAGAGGATTCCTAGAGGAGAGAAAGAGGGTGAGCGTAGGAGAGAGATGGGGAGGGGACGCGCATGCGCTGTGGTGGTGTGGGACACAGGAAGGAGGGACGGACTAAGCCCCCCTCCAAACACATGCAAGCAAGATCAAGGAATGGGGTCAACCTGGGCGACAGACACCACCTGCCTAGCCATTGCTAAGCAGCCTCTCTGTGCCCTCGGCCATGACTCTGATGACTGTAGTAGTGGTTGACGGCCTTCATATTACTATAGTGTTCTGGTTCGCATAATGGGTGCTTCCCTACTTCATGAAAGTGGCCGGACGCGGGACGGGGGACGCGGGAGGGACGGACAAAGCCCCGAGCATAAGATGCTTCGCATCTAAAACTTCATTGGGTAGTATTACAAAAACACCTTCCTTATCCGCTTGAAGAACATGTAGATTCGCAGATAAGAACCTTGAGAGTGGTTTTAGACACTTAGCCGATCTTGACCGACACCCACCTCTGACGAGGACGTCGACGCATTCTGAGGTGCACCGACACGTTCATCTTCAGGCACGCGGGACGACACGTTCCTTGCGAGAGCCACCTTTTCAGCGCCACGGAGGAAAGGCTCCAGGCTGAACCTGGGTCCCAGGCGAAGCGTCTGTTGAAACTTCTCAGGGATGGGCGTGTCCCCCCAGGTTGATGAACGTCCCCGCTGCGCCGGAGCGCCTGCTCCATTTTTGCAAAAGAGGCCGCACAGCATTCCACAGAGACTCCGTTGCCAACTCAGACTGATGGTACCACTGACGGTACATTGTTTCCCGGTGGCAGCCTGTCAGGAACCGACCAGAGGAAACCCGGAGGCAGTCCCTGTAGAAGCGCACTTGTCTCCAGCATTTGGACCGGATGATCTTGCAGATCCTTTTTGTGTGTCCTCTAGACGGGGCTAACATCCCACACAAGTTACGAACGTCTACTGGACATGTCCCTTGCCGAATATGCCACGACACTGCACATGCTTGACACACAACCCGCAATCCACGACACCAGTGTCGCTGGGTCTTGAACAGATGGGTCCAAAGAAACAGAACTGCCCTGTGTACTAGAAATGCATTGAAGAAGAACGGCTATTTGGGCGAGTTGGTTGAAATGCATGTTAATAGGGCTGGCAGCGCAAGCACGAAGGTGCTGAAGGAAAAGCGTAACGGAAGGCAAGGCGAGAAATGGAAAGCAAAGAGGGACAACACGAGCGCTGACTACCAACTGATTTATTTACACCTAGCATATTCACAGCTCATCTTGAGGCTGTGAATATGGTAGGTTTAGCACGTAGCATCCAGAAAGCTACTGCACAAGAATTATCTATTTTTTTCACTATCAAGAGGCATAAGCCAGAACAACCACTGCATGCGATTGTCTCCGAAAGGGAAACCTGGCCAACATTTTTGGGAGGTTACCTACAAAAATATCTCTCTAGTCTAGTAATTGAAGACCCCTACCGCGTGTGTAATTCACAGGAGGTCGTCAGGTACCTCAAGGATCATAATCCTGTTGGGTGTCCCATTTTAAGTGTCGACGTTGTTGATTTGTATTACTCCATTCCTCAGAGCACCTTGTTACGGTATGTTAGAGAATGTATAACCAAGGATAACCACGAAGAAGTGTTCATCAGTGAATGTGGCATCAGTGTTAGTTGTTTCATGGAACTTTTGCTTTCCTACTTAGAGTCCACTTTTGTGTCATGGGGTGGGTCTCTTTATAGACAACGCACGGGGGGTGTGCATAGGTTCAAGAGTTGCCCGGGTTCTGAGTGAAATATTTTTTGCCAGGGTCAACATGATTCTTAAAGAAAAACTTGAAGGTTTGGTGCACATCGCCTTCAAATATGTGGACTATTTAATTTTTCTGCAGCCTTCCGTTACAACTAGTGAAAACCTGGCTGAGCTTGTTTTAGGTACTTTCAAAACACATGGGGGTGGGCTAGACTTCATTTGCGATGTCCCCCCAACAGGAATCGTTGCGTTTCTTGGATATTACCGTATTTACTCGCATAATAGGCGCACTTTTTTTCCAGAAAATCCGGCTCCAAGTTCGGGGTGCGTCTATTACGCGGGGAAAAAATTTCCGGAAATTTTATTTCCGACTACAACATAGACCGCTGATAACGAAAGTCGCCGAAATCTCCAATATTCGCACTACAGCCGAAACAACCTTCTTCATAGGCTACACTAGCGCAAAACGTGCTGAGCATGCAGTCTCGCGTGTCCGAGAATCGAGGCATGCGATGCCGTGTGCTTACAAGCAGTAGCGTAGCCAGAAATTTTTTTCGGGGGGGGGGGGGGGTTGAACCATACTTTATGTATGTTTGTGCGTGCGTTTGTATGTGTGCGTGCATATATACGCAAGCAAAACTGAAAAATTTCGGGGGGGGTTTGAACCCCCCCAATCCCCCCCCCTTGGCTATGCCACTGCTTACAAGCATTCAAATTTCCAAAAATTAACATCGAAAGACTCGCGTTGTCAACAAAATGAACGTGGAAAAAGAAACTACGCGGAAATTTGCCGATTACGTTTCAGGCCACCTAGATTATGTGAATATCAGGACCGAAATTTTGTGCGCTGAACGGTACCGATCGTTCGATTTCACGGGCTCGCACCCATATCCAAGATATTGCAATCGAATCGCGAGCCACAACACTAGTGTTACAACCGCCAACCATGCCCCCTTTCCTTCAAGTAGAGAATTACGTTGATTCCGTATAAAACCGCAACTTTGATCGCCCGCGACCGCCACCGAAATGCAACCAACGCTGATTAGGCCTAGCCGGTTCGGCGTGTTGTCGCGGGAAATTTGTACAAGACAAAATGAAGATTGGGCGTCGTAAAGATCGCACTCAAGCACTGATCCAAGAGCAGCGCGCGTGATACGATGTTTAGGTTCGCGGACGGGAAATCAACAGCGACAATAG